>JAAAKQ030480524.1:13777-30021 GCA_010016005.3 Zanna intricata
ATGAGGATGATATATATAAATATAAATAAAGTGTAGTCTTGTTACAGTCTCAGGCCAACCATTCCCAAGATGTGCGGTTAATTGGAACTCAACCACCAAAGAACACCGGTATCCATTATCTGGTATTCAAATGCGTGTAAAAGTAACTGCCTTTACTAGTATTTGAACCATACAACTCTCGACTTCAAAATCAGTGAACTAGGTGACCTTCTTTTTTTCCACCTTCGGGCTACCCTTAGGTATTGCTTCAGAAGATTAGATGAATGATTTATAGCGTGTAAGAAATGCCATGCCTGACCGGGATTCGAACGCTAGAACTCCGGATGAAAGGCTCAGACGCTACCCCTCGTGTCACGTTGGCCTTGACCTAGGTAACCTTTTTTTTTTGTTTTAACCTCCGGAACCACAGTTAAATATATCTTCATAGGATGTGATGAACGAATTGTAGCGTGTGTGAAAAATTTTAAAATGCCATGCCTGACCGGGATTCGAACCCGGGTGAAAAGCCGAAACGCTACCACTCGCGCCACGGAGGCCGGCTGACCTAGGACACCTGACAAGGAACAAAGCCACTCCTAAAAATGACATTGCTTATTTAAGAATAACACAATCCTATCTCGAAGCCAACCCTACTGAAATATGGGAGCTATTCGGTTCTATAAGCGATACTTTTCTTATATTCATCAACGAAACAGAACATCTGTAAAATGAAGATCGTTAATCTTAGAAAAAGCAACTCTAATTAGTGCTATATTTACCTCTAGTGCTTTACATGCGTCACAGTCATTACAAAGACTGTGATAGATCGTATACAAAAGAAATTAATGTTGCAAACAATGCGTTATTAACACTGTCTCCACTCAGTAAGAGTTAATGATAAAAGTATAGAATATCGTCATAATTTTGGAAAAAGCATGTTGTTAAAAAATTTCTAAAAGTAAACTCCTCAAAACGTTTCAAATTTAAAAACCAATAAAATCAAATTTAGTATAAATAGATTTATAAATATTTAATTGAAATTAATCAATTTCATGGAAGAGAAACCAGTTATGCATTATAAAGATTTCAAATAACAGGATAAAGAGTGGCATTTTGTTATTTAGTTGTTTATTTTGCTGTCAATAAGAATTTTTAAAGAGGATTCCGACAAAATTTATATCCAATAAGAAATTTTTTAAATTTCAACAACATTAAACAGTTAAGTATTACTTCAAAGCAAATTTTTGTATTAAATTTAAAGTGTGATAAAGTAGAAAAGAGGGCCATTTAGCTTAAAATTTAAGAGAAGAAAAATAAATTTTTCTTTCATAAAATATATGTATATATATACGAAACAACAAAAAAAAAAAAACAAATTTCTTTTGCAGTTGATATTGAACTTAAAGAGCTTAAAATGTAAATTCTCCTCCAGTAATAAATTTTAAAATATATATACAAAATGATTCACAAAGAATGTAATAAAATTTCGGGACACGTTCTACTGATGAAAATAAAGTTGAATTTTTATATAAATACAGGTTCGTATGATTTCTTAGCGACTGTCGTCTGGTGAAAGATTTTGCCTGATTTCTGCATCGGTAAAATTAAGGCCAGACTGAAAATTCTTTGGAGCATAATTAAGGGGTAAATTTTGCTATTTTATATGAAATCTAATTTGAAAAATTGAAAGAAAAAAATAGGTTTGAGAATTGTATTTCTAGTAGTTTTTGAGAAATCTGCAGTAAAAGGCAAAAAAGTGGGTGTCGAAAAACATACTATTTCATGTTTGGCGTAAATAACTGCTAAATAGGAAATAAATACAAAAGTCTTAAATAAAACATGCAGTGAATTAAATTTTGAGTAAAATGTTTTGAATAAAGTTTACAGAAATTTAATAAATATGTAAGAATTTTGAATTTTATTAAAAAGAAAACATATCAAAACGTGACAGATTTTAAACATATATATAGAAAATGTCCAATACTACAAAAAAGGAATTACATATTTTTATCTCAGGTAAAAATAAGTTCAAGTTCATAGCACAAAACGGTAATAATTTAGAAAAGCAATTACAATTCCTCTAATAACGCTAGTAATAAGTTCTTCCGTGTTACCATTTATGTCGATTATCAGAACCATGAGATAATATTGTAAAATGAAGTTTGTCACCATAAGCTTAAATGTCCAATACTACAAAAAAGGAATTACATATTTTTATCTCAGGTAAAAATAAGTTCAAGTTCATAGCACAAAACGGTAATAATTTAGAAAAGCAATTACAATTCCTCTAATAACGCTAGTAATAAGTTCTTCCGTGTTACCATTTATGTCGATTATCAGAACCATGAGATAATATTGTAAAATGAAGTTTGTCACCATAAGCTTAAAACTTTTAAAGTAATATTTGTAATTTAATTGAAATATAGATATTAATGTTTAATTGTTGTTTGAAAAATAAATAAAACCTTTGGAATGCTGTTGTTTGAAGTGTAGACAACACAACTTATATGTAAGCAATAAAATATTAATCTGACGTTTTAAAAATATTTTTATACAGAAATTTGTTTATTTATGTTCATTAATTATGCCATGTCTTGTTTAACTTGAGTCCCTGTTTGGATGAACGCATCACATTGGTATGTTGTTGCGTGTTGAACAGTTTTCTATCTAAATCTGCTAATAAACGGTTTCTTGTTTATTTTTAATTATACATAATATTAATCGATTTTTATTATTTCCAATTATCATATTTTCGATTAAAAAATTACGGAGATTAATAAGCAGGTAAAGAGGATTATAACTATAGAGATGGTGATCTTAATAGTCCACAAAGTTTGAGGCGTGACCCATCAAAGTTTTTTTGCCAGGATAAAAGAACTTATTTTTTTATCATCAATAAAAAAAAGAAATCAGTGAATTAAATATGAAGGTGGAATGGAGTACTGAATGAAGTCTTGTAAATTCTCAGGTCGACCATTCCTGAGAAATATGGTTAATTGAAACCCAAGCACCAAAGAACACCGGTATCCACGATCAGAATCAAATCCGTATAAAAGTAACCTTTACTAGGATTTGAACCTTAGAAGTCTTCGAAATCAGCTGATTTGCGATGTCGGGTTAACCACTAGACCAGCCCGATGGATTGCATGACTCCCTTGTATGCCTATTAAATTGCATATACACATTTTTTTAAAATGAGAAGTATATAAAATTTTATTTCATTAATAACGTATAATATTTTTTAATGTTCTTTTTATTGTTATAAATGAATTATTATTTATCGTAAAACATTTTACAATCAAAGTTAATACCAAATCAATAACTTTATTGATTTATTAATAAATCAATATATTTTAATTTAAAAAAAAGAATAGAAAAAATGAGATGAAGTCTGATTCGAAGTGATGTGCCTACCCTTTATAAGATTTAAATATTTAATTAATTAAAATCCATTTGGCTATAACTCTGGAACCAATGAAAATAAGTCCCACTTCTGATATATCATTGATAACTCTCAATGGCTTATAGTTAAGAAAAAGTCCAAAATCCTCATTTTTTTGGATGTTGGATTTTTTTGACACTTTTGGTTCAGTCAATTGCAATCAAAAGGGGAGGTACGCAACTAAACGTTACAACAGTCCTAATCGGCTAATCGTTTTTAAGTTACGCGCGATACGTACATACGTACGGACTTCACGCTGTGACAAGTCAAAATGGATATTTCCATTGAAATCTGAAGATCGAAATTTTTCGCGATTACAATACTTCCTTTTAATTCGTACAAGGACGTAAAAAATGTATATATCAATTTTACTTTAATAAAAATCTGGTTGTAACAGCTCCTAATATGAGAAAATTTTTAATCTTTAACCATTACAACGTTAAAAGAATTAAAGCTATTTAAAAAAATATAATTTTTGAATACCTTGCATAGTCAGAATTATTAAATTCGATTTAGTTTCATTCATTAAAATTAAAAAAAAAAAATTAATGTGCACGAATTTTTTTTCTAATGCGTTTTTTTTTATAAAAAAAAAATCAACCTTAAGAATAGGGAAAAATTATTCTTTTGACCATACTTTTTGAAGTATAATTATGGAAATGGTTTGTAATCCAAGAATCATAAAAATCTGTGTGAAGATTGTAAGAAATTTATTTTTAAATTTTCTTGATGAAAATACATTCTTTATTAATTAGTTGTAGATAATCAGTAATCTAAAAATTATATCTTCCAAAACAAAATTAAAAATTTTGTTTTTTAACTACTATTTTTTTTTTTTTTTTTTTTGAGGGCGAACAACGCCGAAGCGTTATTATCGCCCGGTTTAAGCTACTAATCATAACGAATACAAAATATTCTTTATTTTTCTGTAATGTTTTTTTTTTAAAAAAAAAGCAATAATAAGATGTGATTAAATACAAAAACAATGTTATTCAAATGATAAACAACTAAATAAAAAAAAAAATTATAAAAAATTTAAGAATGTTGTCCAACATATGCGTACCTTAAAAATAAATCGCTTCATCAAAATTTCATCTTTGTGCACAGATAGTTGTTCTCACGGTATCAATGACCATAAGAGAGAAACATTTTTTTTCCTAATCCGCTCAAATGTCAAAGCAATTTGTCAACCACTAGACTGCGAAGTCTGATATGATCAATCTCAAATTAGCGATACTCTTGCGTCTAACACTAGCATCGTTCGCATCCATAGTTCATAAACGAACTTAAAAATATTATTCGTACAAGCAGATGTCAAACAAAATTAATTTAATCTTTAGTATTACAAATTACTAATTAATATTACGTAATATATACGAACTGTTTAACTTAAATTAGAAGCCCGAAAATAACATTCTTTTTTGATAATGAAAATAATAAAAAATATTTATTTTATCGACATAAAGTATATTGATTGTTAACTTTATTGTATGTGCTATTTCTTATCAGGCTGATAGTTCAAGAATTCGAAAAGATATCCGAATTAAAAACACATATAACCTATTAAAAAATAATGTAATATGACCCTGTAATATTAGCCAAAACAATTTCGCTCCTTTTATATTCGAATTTAAAAAGTTTAGAAATCAGTTTCCCGTTGTTTCAGATGTTTAGCCGGACTGGGTTCGGTTCATCCTCCCTTCAGTTCTAGTCAGAGGGCTCTGCCGCATCTACTTCGCTGTTTTCATTAAACTCATAGTAGTGAAAATAATAATGGTAAATAAAAATTAAAGCCTGTTCATTTATAAAAATTGTCAGTGAATCGTAATTTCTTCAGAGCAACAGTTTGGTCAGTACAGGTCTTAACTTTGAGCGATCTAAGAACGTTGGTCTTAAAAATATTAGTTATAACGTACTTCTCACAGTAAAAGTGTATTTTGCTCAGTTTTTATAATTACCCGACAAACAACACTAGGAAGTGACCGTAACTTCATTTCTTATGTTTTTTTAATTACTTTTATTTTGTTTTTTAATCAAGTAACAGAAGGCAAATACCGCCAGTATCGTTGTTGTACATACTGTAACAATGGCTGCGTTGAGCCGTACACGGCAATGCTCTTAAAAAAATTGAAATTCAAAAAACCCGCAAATAGTTTTAGATAATTATCTTTAGAGTATTTGCTAGCTTCAATCTAATGAATATCTCGTTTGCGGAAATGGGAAAAATTTGCAAGCATTGTTCAAATTGTTTATCTTTCTTCATTCCTTTCAAGATTAAATTTCAAAAGATCTGGAAATCAGTTTTTTTTTAAATTTATATAAAAACTACAACCGCCAAAAATCAAGTTAATATGCTGATTATTTTTGCCTAAAAATTAAAAAAAAAAAAAAAAAAATAGCCGTGTTTCAAAAGATAAAATAAAATCCATTTTAATCCTTTAATCTCGGAATTTCGGAAATAAAATTTATATAAATATTAATCCACTTAAATCCATAAATAGATGTTAAATCCATTAACCACAAGTGTGAAGTACAGTACAATACTTACCAAGGCTCGTGTAGTAAACTTCGCAAGAGTGCATTAATAGACAGTTGCATACACCATTTTTTCTACAGTTGAGGAAATAGGATTGTTAATTTAAATCAATCGCAGAATACGCTGTTTATGGAATATTTTTTAAACGTTTTTTTCATAAAAAAACATTAAATAATATATTTCTATGGCAATAGGTTAATTAGTCATAAATTCTGCAGTTTCTTTAATATCGATCGGTGTTAAATATCTTTTTCCTTAGAATCCGATATAATTAACATAAGGATAAACAATGTGATATATTAGCTTAACTACCTATTGGTGTGCTTTAAAATTAACCCCTGCTTGCAAACTATTCTTTTTTTTTCTGTTTAGCCTCCGGAACCACCGTAAGCTATTACTTCGGAGGAGGAATGGAAATGATATGTATGCATGTAAATGAAGTGTAGTCATGTGCAGAATCAGGTCAACCGTTCCTGAGATGTGTGGTTAATTGAAACGCAACCATAAAATACACCAGTATCCAAGATCTAGTATTCAAATCCGTATAAAAGTAACTGTCTTTGGTAGGATTTGAACCTCAGAACTCTCGAATTCGAAATTGGCTGATTTTTTCGATGACGAGTTCATTACTAGATCTGCTTGCTAACTACTAAATCGGATTAAAATGAAAGAAAAAAAGCAGCTGATATACTAAACAATAGGTCCTACTGATGGTCATTAGTTGAAAATAGCAGGCTTTTGATTGGTTGAACATCTATATCGTTACGAAAATCTGTTTTATAATGATCCTCTTGATGCACCTTCCAGCCGTGTAATTCAAACGTCATACTAGAGTCTTAGAAAAACTTACTTTAATCGATATGTAAATCATAAACAGAAACGTTTCATTATAATCTACCCATTTTAAAACCTAGAATTAATTTATTTGAAGATAAAATTTGATTGACATTTCTTTATTTATAATAATGTTAAAAATATCTTTCACTGCACTTTTGTGTTCATAATGGAAAATTGACTGAGACTTCCTTTGGATATTTTGTCAAGCTAATACTGTTTATGTTATAATTAACGATTTTTGAATACATCTTATCATTTTTTTGTCTTTTTAATGAACTATATTAACTCATTTAATAAATGCAATATATTAAAATCTAAAAAAAAATTGTATTGTGTTCGCAATATTTTTTAAATTAATTATGTAGAAAAATAGAACGCTTAAAATTGAGAAAAATTCTTTTCCAATAAATATTATTCAAATTATCAAAGTTCTTTTTTTTTGTAATGTTAATCGATTTACTTGTTTGATATATTTCTTTATTCCTTTCTATATTTTATCAAAACACATTTTATATCATAAATTTAATCTGTTTTACACATTTTATATGTCGTCTTTATCAAATTTTAATTAACTATATTGCATTCTACAACTAATTTCAATACCCTTGGATGCCTTAATATATGGCTAAAGAAATTTTGACTTCTTTTTATTACAGTCTGTAACAAAATTCTCTTTTCGCCTATTTTTCCCTAAATATTTCCGTTTCAATTTATTTAATTTTTAATATTCCCTTGTAAAATGATATTCTGATTTCTGTTTTCCTGTTGCATGTCTTGCAATGTCGTAATCAGGTACACCCGATAAAAAAGGTTTTTGAGAATCTTTTTCTGGTTTGTAAATCTATGTTCGATACGGAAAATTTTTTTCTGCATAAAATTTTGTTGATTAGTGTACGTCTACTTTTGATATTTCCATTTGATTTCCATTTGATTTTGTTATTTCCATTATTTTTAAATTAACTAATAAAAGAAAAAACTTCTCAAACTTTAAATAAATGGGCAATATATCCTTATATGTTCTTTTTTAAGTAATATTTATTTTTATCATTGTTTATTTTTCTGATGATATTTCATTAATTTATTTTTGGTAGTGCTTTAATTCATAATTAATTTTTCCCCCAAGTTTAAATAAATCCATATTGCGTTTTACTTCATCTGTCGACCTCCGTGACGCGAGTGATAGCGCCTCGGCCTTTCATCCGGAGGGTTTGAAGAATCCGTATCAGGCGTAGCATTTTTACACACGCTACAAATCATTCATCTTATCCTCTGATTTAATACCTAACGGTGGTTCGGGAGGTAAAAAAAAAAAAAAAAAAAAAAAAAAAAAAAATGCTCTAATTTAACAATTAATATATATAATATTATATGTGTATTTGTATATATTAACATTTAACAATTAATTGTTCTAATTTAACAATAAAAATTTTATTTTTTATCTCTGTATTTTAGCTTCTGAATTTATTTCTGAAGTGAACTACAGATCTAAGAATAATTTAATAAGTTTTTAATTACATTTCTCAAGGTAAAAGAGATACTGGATGTTCGATGAAAAAGACCTTAATGTTATAAAATTGGAACAGAAGAAGATAATCTTTATGCTTTTCTACCATGAATAAAGAATATTGTATTTTAAGGAATATACACAAATGTAAATTAGTTTTATATATTTTTATATTGAGAATATACAATATATTTCATTTTATTAATGAAGACTGAGATTATGGTCCTTTTTAACGAAAATATTCCAACTAGTTAAGTCAGGAGCGTAACTGACGCTGGCTTTTATATTCTTGTACAAACATAATTACAACTGAGAGAAGTTGGTTCGGGATGGGAAGAGAGAACGATAACTTATTGTTACTCATGTTAATGGTTTGTTGTCACTCAATTATATAAGGAAATATAAATAATTCATTTTTTATCAAGGGAATAATTATTAAATGTAGTCAATTTATTGGAAAAGGTTTTAAAATATTTTATTATTTGTTTATTACTATTATTATTAGCCATCATTATTATTTAAGATTTGAATTCATTCTTTATACTTGTTGTGATATTAAGATTGATAAAAACACTGATTTTCATGTTAAATAACGCGCCTAAATCTTATAAGACGACCAAATAAGAAAGAATGCAGTATGCTGGTAGACTACGTAAACGTGTGAATCTTTAACAAACTCTCCATTAGAATCAATCGTTTTGAATAATTTTAAAAAAGTTAAATTTGTCATTAATCATAGTAACAAGCCAGCGTGCCGAGGCTCTAATGTTTATTATTTTTATTTAACCAGTCAGGTATGAGGATGTCTATAAACAACGATCACTAATAACAAGGTGAAGACGTGTGGAGAGTGAATCTGAATCTCGAGTGGAAAGAGGTATCTTTAAAGAAAGATAGATATAGCCCGTATAAACTGTATGGGAGTAAGAAGAAAACATACATTGAAAAAGAGAGACGGATTAAAAAAAAAGGAAAGACAGCAGTAAAAGACGAAGACAAAAAGTGAATGAGTTAAAGAGAATGACTGAGGGAGATGGAAAGATGGATAAAGAAACAAAGAAAGAAACTGAGTGAGAAAGATGAAGTAGACGAAGAGGAACTTGTTTGGAAACAGCTTTTGAAACAAATTAAAGCCAGCAAGTTTAAATATAATAAAGTAGAGATAATTAACTGGCCGTTAAAAAATGACCTAAACGTTGCACGTCTGGACAGTGAAGTCGTACAGTCACGATCATGTATATATATATATAAATACAAAAACGCACTACGCATGTATAGCTATTAGCTTTGGTAATTCAAGTTAAAATATTACTTGATAATATCAACAAAAGCATACGATAAAAATCAATTTTTAAAATTGTATACAAATGAAAACTTTTGTATAATACTTACATAATAAAATGCATTAAAAGAAATAATGTAATTAAATATTTCATCAAATTTTAAATTATTTATTTTAAAAAAATAATAAATTTTAATAAACAAAATTTATTTTACAGTCTTATTCATAAATATTATAAAATACGTAATAATGTTTACTACTTAATCAAGACAAATTAGTATTTTATATTGTTTAAATTTCTGCTTCGCTAGACTAGTTGTAGTTGTGCGCAGATTGACGTAATTTTTAACAATCTGCGCATATTATTGTTAGAATTGTTATACTATAGACTAGGTACAAGTATACATTACACATAATGTATAATAAATGAAGATTCATTCCGTAATGATGAAAATAATATTTTTTTTTTTTTTTTAACTTTCAGTTCAGGTTACATTTCAGCAAAAGATCTAGGGGTCCATAACATTAAGCAAATATTATTATTATTATTTGAAAAAGTTTCCTTAGAGGATTTTTGTTTATAATTTCGTAAAAAGATTTTATACTTCCTTTGTTGGCAGTTTTTTTTTTTTAATTTAATCTCTGAGGATGCATGTCAGCAAATACTTTCTGAAGATAAAATGTTATTGAATAGAATTTTATATAATTTTTGCTGGAAACCTTTTATATATTTTAAGGGCTGAATTTATTGACAGATTAAATTTCATAAAAATTTAAATGAAACTTTTGTAAGAAATATTTTTTAAATATTAATTTTATAATACAAAAGAACGGGTACTGGGATAAACGTTTGGTTATATTATTCTTAATTTATTAGCAAACAAAAAAGAAGGGGAAAATAATTCATGTTTAAAAAGTCAGTACCAGTTATATCATTGAATATTATATTTCTTTAAACGACCTCTATGAACTGTACTCAATCAAATAAATATTCTGAAAAGTTTTGTTTATTTATTCGTCTGCAGTAAATTCTATTAATAAAAATTTAATAGACGTAAAGTTAATAATAAGTTATATAAAATAATTTGTTAAATAAAATATTACAAGAAAAAAATCTTTTAACTTGGCATGTACGTGATAAAAATTTATTCAAGTACTTATTGGATCTGCATAGTTTCAGTGTCCAGGAGTGTGAAGCGTGCGTTAGGCGAGGTGATAGCCAACCTTGTACTATCAATAAGAACCACTAATCAGTGCCCAGATGTGCATTGACAAGCTACCGACTTATTCACCCCACGATTTAATTACAAACCTTTCATAACACTCTATTAATTACTACAAAAAAACCTATATAAACAACCTATCCAGCCACTGACTAATTATAAAATGTTTTATAAGAAACTGTATTCCGAATGAAATCTGTTTAATTTGAAAACAACAAACCTGGGATTATTTATGATCAGACATAGTCGTTCAAGGAATCATTAATTTGTTTTTCCATTGCTAACTCAGCCCCACCCCTCGGGTTCAGGCAAATTATTACCTCCCTCCGTCAATTCTGTCATCTAATTTTCATACTGCTTTATAATGACGCCCAATTATTATTTTTATTAAACTCGTCTTTTTTTAAGTTCTCTTTTATTTTAAATATTAAAATTAAAATAAAAAAAGTAGTTCAATTATAACGTTAAATAAACCATATCAATTTTTTGTTAAGTTTAGTAGGATTTGAAAACACTATAAAAAAAGCTTTATCCCGAAGAATATCCTAATTAAAATAATTTAGTATATTTATATATATATATATATCGTGATTTAGTTTTAATTACATATATGATAACTTTAGATGCCGTAATCAAAGTGAATGTAGATAAATATTTATTTGGGAACAGTCCTAAAATTATACAACATATCGTATGCATGGGATTCATCTATACAGATGAAGGGATGAATAATATGCTTTCTGTATATTTGGTTAGCTGAGCCAAATATAAACATCAGCATCTCACGATAGAAAAAATAACCATGCCTCTCAGCTCTAAAATCGATGATTATGTTCAAGCAGCTATAAAATTTAATATTGTGAATATATTCACTTTCAGAGAAAGCTCTTCTTACTAGTACCTGGGTATCTATCTTATTTTTCACAAATCATGGAAAAAATAAGGGTATACAATAAAGCGATAAATTTATGTACTGTTTGTGAATAAAATTACTTCTAATTGCATAAAATATTGTTTCTGTTCAAAACAAAAAAATATAGTTAAAACAATACAGATTAAATCTTTTTGCTTTAAAATTAACAGACTAAAATGATTATGACTATAAAAATTATTTTTTACCTGTCATTGACTAGTTTGATCTTAATCTATATTAATTTTCCTAACTACACATAATTAATGGATTCTAAAACCTCTAAAATTATAATTATATTTTCTGTTTTATTCAAAGTGATTCATGGAGAATGTAAAAAGGTCTTAGAACACATCCTACTGTTAAATATATAGAAGAAATTCTATATAAGTTCGGAAACGTTTCGTTATCAAATGTCAGCTGGCGAAATATTTCACTCTGATTTCTGCACTATCGGTAAAATTAAGAGCTTGACTGTAATTATTGGAAACCAAATTAAGGCGTAAATTTAGGGATCATACATGAAATCTACCAAGATTGAAATAATAGGTCTCAGAACTATGTTTTTAGTAGTTTTGATCAAAACTATTTTGTTTTGATGTAAAATAACTTTGTTAAATGTGTCCATGTGACCGTATTATCATACGATAAGTACGTAAACGTTTTAAACAAAAGTTGTGAGAATTTAATTCTGAGTAAAGTGATACGAATAAAGTCCGCAGTCTTATGTTTATAATTAAGTCTTTATGTCAAATAAGCATTATGTTTATACAAATATAAGAATTTCGAAGTTTATTAAAAACAAAACATCTCAAAATGAGCCAGATTTTAGGTATTAAACGAAGAAAAATTTTTAACGCCGACCTCCTGGGTTCATAGGTCTCGGCATTTCGAATGGAGGTCCCAGGTTCGAATTCCGGTCCGGAATAGCATCTTCTCATAAGCAACCAATTTTTTACCGGACTAATGACTATAGCTGATGATGCTTGCACTTTAATAACAAAAATACGTTTTAACATTATAAAACAAAAGAATTAAACAAGTTAGATAAAAAAAAAAAATGAAAAATCAAATAAAACAATTTATTAGACATCTTTAATGCTAATTAATAATTAATTTTATATAAATTTGTTTGTTATAATTTATTTCATAAGTTGGCAATAAGCTGATTCCAAGAATTAAGTTTTTTGTATTTCATTCGAATATCCTGACCCCTATAGGGAATGACGTCCATTTTGTGATGATCCCAATCACCAGACCACCCCTTCGTTCCAAGTTCTAATGGGCTTTACTGGAGATCACCTTTTAGACCCTCTCGACTTGCTGAAACAACACAGTCATCAGTTTTGGATAATTTAGTATTTAAACTGAAATAATAGATCACTCAGATTCCACCGATGCAAATGCCTCAGCAGACATTTCCAACAAGGTATTTACACTTCTACTATCGCCTTCATATGGACTCTTCCAACCCCGACTGTCTATGAGGTCGAGAAACATTTCGGTTAAGTCGAACTTTCTATTCCAGTGTACTAGTATTATCAAAATACAGGAGGTAGAAACTTTGTCTTGGTCTGGAATAAGATCCTTAGCAAAACTTATGGAGAAAAATGTTAAATCAATAGATAAATAGTTTTACTTATTCATACAATATTCATATTTTATTTCAGAAAAAGATGTAATTTTTGTACTTAATGAAAGTTTGATATACAAGTAGATATTAATTTTGATTGTGTTTATTTATCTGTAATTGATGTAACATGTGTTTTGTAAATAAAATATATTTTTGACAATTTTGAGATATATTTTTCTGATGTAGTCTTGAATACTTGTACCAATTATTGACTATATTTAAGGGTAACTTTCCTGAGATAAAAAATATATTTTTTTTGATTCACTTAAAAGTTCAAAGCTTATTCATGATAATATCTTGCCTTATAATTATATACAATAAAAAACCTCTAATTTTATCGATTCAAACATCCAGCCTACGGTGAGAAACAAAATGTCACCTTAATTACAACTCACCGGGGTGCAATTAAATTGATTTAATCAAGAATACTGATAGGCTGGATGTGACGTAGAGCTCAAATTAGAGATGATATTAAGAAATATTACTGATCTTGTGGAGTAGCCACAGGAGAGAAACTGTTAAGGGCCAAATTTATGTTTTAACTGTGGCGGAAAAGGACATCAGATATTTGGATGGCTGTCAAATGGCAGCCAAATATTTGGCTGGCTGGCTGATATTTGGATCGGCTGTCAAGAACCGAAGAAATATATCTCGACTGTGGCAGTACCAATCATCGCACTGGAGATTGGACATGCGAAGCAAGCAAAAATGTATAAGTTTATGTTGCTAAACACTAAGCTCTCCCATGATTTGGTGGAGAAACTTGCTAGAGAGCATGGAGTTGACTTCCTAATTATGACTAAGCCCAATTAATAGATTAATGCGAGATGTGGTTGGCTGCGGATACGCTAGGGGATGTGACAATCCGAGATGTTAGTAGAAGACAGGCATGGCAGTTACACTGCAGAGAAGGTGGCATAATAGCTATAAAATTAATTGATGCAATTTTGATTGGATCATATTTCACTTAATTGCAGTCTGGAGGATTACAATAATTATGTAGATATATTATTTTCGGTGATTGTCAGTTCGGATTGAAAGATCTAATTGATAGGTGACTTTAATTTTAAATCGACGCTAACTGGTAGTAATTATGCCGACAGAAGAGGCAAGATATTGTCGGAATTAATGTTTTCTACTGGGTTGCACTGCCTGAAAGATAGTAAAATCACTTACGTAGCACGAGATCATTCTACGGTGCTGGATTTAACTCAAACAAACGAACGTTGTGATCATACCATGTGTTCATGGCAGCTTTTGGGAAATGAAAATTGTGCTACAATTCTCGAGATCAATGAAGCGATACCTCGTACCTTACTGACCAAGCGACTAATGCGACTTACGAAATGGCAGGCAGAAGTAGTTGCAAGGAACAGGGCAGTTATTCTTTATAATGATATGCAGGTTACATCTGAGAGATTCCAAGAAATCATTAAAACTGAGATTTAAAGATTACCTGCTCCAACATGAGATATAAATCGGTGTATTGATGGACATCAACCATTTCTGAAAAACGGCGTGAGTTACATAGACTCAGACGGATCAAGCAAAGATTACATAGGACGGCTAATGATTCGTAAGACGCTGCGGCACAACAATTCATCACGTGCAGAAAAAAGGATAAAAACTTTACGATTAAGAAATTTAAATAGCATGTTGGCAAAGGTTGTGTGACGATTTAGATAATGACCTGTGGGGGGAGGCAAAAACAGAAGATTTAAGTTAGATGAAGTTTAAGCCGCGGTTGCCAGGTAGGCAATAAAGAAGAGTCCTACTGGTATCCCCGCGCTAGTAATTAAAGTTCTTATGAAACTGGTTTCCTGGGTGATCGCTGATTTAATAAACCTAGAGTCTGGAGAATGATGTATGTACAGATTGTTGGAAGGAATCTGGGTTAGTATTTCTTCCAAAACGCCGTGGTGATGGAATGATGATGGAGTATAGCCCTCTTTGTTTAGTCAGTAATACAGGGAAGATTGCAGAAAGATTATTGCCCCAAGGAATTATCGACGAGCTGAGGTTGTTAGAAGGACTGCATGCCAATCAATATGGTTTTTGAAAGGGTCGATCGACGACACAGGCTGTACAGAAAGTCATTACTTGGTTGGAAGATAAATCGTGACACTTTGAGAATTGATGATTTTGTTAGAAGTAAGAAATGCATTTAGTTCAGTCACGTGACTGGCCATATCATCGGCGCTGCATCAGAAAGGAATAAGTCCTTATTTTAAACGACAAATTGAACAATATCTAAAATAGAGGCAGTTTTTTGTCAATACACAAGATGAAATACTGATCTATCATGCCAGTCGAGGTGTTCAGCAGGGCTCAACCCTCGATCCATAGTCTGTGAGACGTTTTGAGGCTTAGGTTGCCGGACAGTACTGAAGTTGTTGCTTATGCCGATGATTTGGTCATCATGGTCATGGCAAAACAGAGGATGAGGTTGAAGAATACGGCAATTCTTCTCTCAGATTAGTTGAAGATTGCTTAGCTGGAAGACAGCGCATTCGGCCGATTCATTTAATGATAGGAAACAACTGGCTCAATTCAAAGAGCATTATCAAATACCTGTAGTTTCAGCAAACATGTTAAATACAGCTTTGAGAAAGCTGAGAAAACATTGAGCTGAGAACACATTGAGCTGGAAACATTGAGCTGAGAAAACATTGAGAAAGCTGAGAAGTCAATGAGAGCAATGAAGATCTAGAGCTGCACCTCGAGCTTCTAAACGTAGGTTGCTTTCGTCGACCTCTATTATGATGTATGCTGCGTCGGGTTGGAGTAGAGCTGTTACAATAAAGAGAAATTACATTAGACTCCAAAGTGTTCATAAGGTGGTCGTTATTGGGAGTGGTCTCTGCCTATCGTACTGTGTGGTACGATGTATGTATACTG
>JAAAKQ030480525.1:0-22460 GCA_010016005.3 Zanna intricata
ATCAATGTCTGCTCCAGGATATGCTTTGCAATCGAGGAGTTGATTTCTAAATCTTTGTTTAACTATGATGTAATCTAACTGATACCTTGCAGTATCACCAGGTTTTTTCCATGTGTATGTTCTGCTATTATGATTTTTAAAATAGGTGTTGGCAATTACTAAATTATATTTTGTGCAGAACTCTATAAGTCGGTCGCCTCTTTCATTCCTGTTGCCTAGCAGGTATTCACCCACAATATTTCCTTCCTTTCCTTTTCCGAAGCTTGCATTCCAATCTCCAACTATTATTAAGTTTTCATCCCCTTTTTCCGTATTTAATTGCTTCATCTATTTCTTCATGTACACCCTCCACCTCATCATCATCATGGGCACTTGTAGGCATATAGACTTTAACAATTGTTGTTGACTTTGGTTTTGATTTTATTCTTATGACAATGACTCTATCGCTAAGCTGTTTGATATACTCTACTCTCATCCCTATCTTCTTGTTCATTTCAAAACCTACTCCTGCTTGCCCTTTATTTGCTGCTGAGTTAATTATCCTAAAATCACCTGACCAAAAGTCGTTTTCCTCTTCCCATTGAACTTCGCTAATTCTTATAACATCTACTTTTAACCTATCTATTTCCCTTTTTAAATTTTCTTACCTTACAACCTGTTTTAGACTTTTAACATTCCACGCTCCGACTCGTAGAATTTTATTTTTTAATCTTCTGGTGACCTCTTCCTTAGTAATCCCCATCCGAAGATCCGAACGGGGGACTAGTTTATCTCCGGAATTTTTTACCAAGGAAGGCGCCTCCATCACTGATTTTGAAATTGCAGAGAGCCACATTTTCTTGTAAAAAATACAGCTGTAGTTTTCCATTGTTTTCAGATGCGCAGTACTCAAAAGATTGAGTGATGTTGCTATGGCCGTTTAAGTCCTTCTGACCTACGCCCTCAACAACTACTGAAAGAGCTGCTGCCCCCTTTGTCTGATTCACAACATGTACCTCTCCGACATGGTTGCACCTTCGCTCCAGCTACTTTGTATCACTGAGCACGCAAGCCCCCCCCACCTTCGGCAAGGTCTCATGATTCGTATAGGGAGGCAGTACTTTACGATTGGTAATACATAAAATAAATAACCTGTAATTAATGAATTTATCATATGCATAGACTGTGAGAGGAATTAGAACTTTAAAATTACTTTTTCAGATGAGATATTTTCCCTTGTATTTTTAGTAAGTAAATATAGTTTCAGTTCACGATTTTCCTTGTTCAGTTCACAATATCCCATGTTCACGAATACTAGAAATTCGGCAAAAAATTATTTTTTCTCACTTTCTTTTGCACGCTATCTCTCTCTTCTCACATACTCTTAGCTATCTCACTTGTTACGTACATAGCAAATAGCTTTATCCTTTCAAACAAAATTTGAAAGAGATTTAAGTGCACGTAAAGGTTCTCCCAAAAATCCTTTTGTCGAATACTAAGAAATATGACTTTTGAAATTAATGTTAGAACATAGAATCTACTAGGGAAGTGAAAAATCAGTTAAAAAATATTGAAAAGTTTACTTTCCCCTCTAGTAAGAGTTATAGCTCTAAAAGAGAAAACTATTGTAATCGATCCAATTTGGACATATGCGATTTCCACCGGATCTTGACGTTTTGATACTTACGGAACCCAAAAACACAGGGTGGAAATTTACCAGATGTTAATATTCCTATGTTCGTGTGTGTATTTGGTGTTGGCCTCGTATCAGCTTATATATTCAGAACTACTGGACCGATTTTGGCCAAACTTGGTCAGATTACTTCTATATATGAGGCATTGGTACCATTAAATTTTCAACTTAAAAGGTCAAGGAGGTGAGGTTGTAGAGCAAAGTCACTCTCAGTATCTCAAGATTTCGCCTAATTAAGAGCATAATTTTCTTAGGTACATTTGTTAACAATTAAAAAATAACTATCTTTGAAAAAAAAAACATTTTTTCAAAGTCGCACCCCCATCCCAAAAAAAGCTGTAAACTAGTATCTAATAGTACTGTCACCATAAAAAGCGTTAGTGTCGCAGTCCGCACCTTGGAATTTCCTTTTTCCCAGAGGAAAGTTCTCTTGGACTGGGAAATTTTAATAGTTATTATTTCAAAGATTTAGTAGCACTGACCTACAGCTGTTATACTCGTCTGGTTCGTTGTGATATCGCAGGTGAGTGGTAGAATTAAACAAATGAACATTAACGTAAAAAAGTAATCCGGGTATGACTGTTTTTCGAACTCGATCGCCCGATAGACTCGGTACATGGTGCGGGTTAAGCCTCGCGGCTACACCAGTTTGCTGATTATAATCGAAAATAGCATCTTAATTTTGGAGTTAAAAGACAAGTGGAAAATAACAAAAAATATCTAGAAAACAGTGACAAACGTCCGACTAAACACCAGGGTATGACTGCCTAAAAGCACACCTCTATGAAAATATTTTCTAAAAATCAAACTACTGCACTATTTTTTGGCACTAGGACATTAGTGAGAAAATATCACTTTCTTGTTTAGATTACAACGCAGTTAGATTGCAATAATCAAATAAATAATTTGATTAAATTTACTGAGATGTCAGAAAACAAAGATCCCCTATCAGAAAGTAACATTATTTTAATATTGAATGACCTCAGATAATTTGTTTTTAATTTGATTTGAAATTGCATAAAGATTATTTCAGAAGATTACATTCAGAAGATCTTGGCTACGCTTTCTAAATTATAGTTGCATACAGCATTGATTTTTAGTGTGACCACCGTCTTTAAAATTGTTTGAAAACCACTTTATTATACAGTACATTTTATCTCAAGCCCACTGGATTGGTCTAGTGGTGAACTTGTCATCGTAAATCAGCTGATTTCGGAGTGGAGAGTTTAAGGTTCAAATCTTAGTAAAGGCAGTTACTTATGTACGGATTTTATTTGTTAGTCGGGTTTCGATTAACCACATATCTCAGGAATAATTAACCTGAGACTATATTTCATCTACTACGTTTTATCTACATTCATACATATCATCCTCTGAAGTAATACCTTACGGTGGTACCGGAGACCGACTTAATTTGAAATATTTAAATATTGCTTACTTTTATCTTTACTGTGTAGTTAAATTTATTTTTTCGGTTGAAAATAAATCGTGTAACTTTTTTTTTTGGGTTACTTATTCAAGTACAATTTTTGAACTTAAAAACATTTTCATCAATCTAATAGGACAGCAGTAGTAATCGTTGTACTTTTAAATATGCTCTTTAATTTTTTTTCTTTGTTTAATACTGCTTACCTTTATTAGCTGCATTCTTTTGTCTCTTGCTGACGGGTTCCAAAACCACTCCATTGTCAAAAATTGAATTGATATTTTACATTTATGTTAATTTTTTATATTCATTGGTTATTTTTATGATTATTTTATCTTATATCAATTATTAACAAATAGACAAGAAGGCCAGATTAGGCATGACGTAAATAAAGGGAGGGACGCAGTAGTTCCGAAAACATCAACAAGAGAAAAATGAATGAAGCTAAGAAAGGTAATTAGTATAGAATATAATAATTATACTGCTCTAAGAGTTAAGCTAATAGTAACTAGTATCCTAATAACAATTTTAACTTGATTGTTGCATTGCCGTTTATATTAGTTTAATTCATTATTACATAATTTGTATTGATACACTAAATGAGATGTACAATTGTTATTTAGAATTTTTTTTTACAAGTTTATAATATGGTTTTCAGCCATCCTTCATTCAATTTTTCCTAAGCTAATTAAATAGGGATGGTAAGGTGGAAGTCCTATAATCTGATGCCCTTATTTTTTTAACAGTCCATCAAAATGGTACCTTTTTTAATTTCTATGTAATTTAATTATATCAATTGTGGTTTTAACATTGCTTTACTAAACGGAATAATTGTTCACTTCTAACCAAAAAATCGTGTCATCTTTCCTATCACATCAATTCGGAGGGTTTTCTAGATGTGAATTGTGATATGAGACATTAACGATAACAACCATCGATTAGGAGAGGCGAAAGACAAAGGAATTAATAAATTTATTCCTTCATGAGATTTGTTTGTTGGCGTTGTGTTGATAGCGCATTTTGAACTCGTTTTGCAACTTAACAACACTATCGGATTGAACCCTAATGATCCTTCAACATGAATTTTGATTGACAGATCACCCACCATTGACACATTTACTCCTGTATCACTCTCATTCAACCTCAAACTTTTTTAGTCAAATAGGACGTAAAAATATAAATGATTTGTGAAGTTTTCAGTTTTACACAATAAAGCCTAACCTTTCAGGATATCTACTGGTGTAGTTCTAGGACCTTAATACTGAACACTCTTTTGAGGTTCATTGCGTAATTTATTTAAAATAGGCAGTTCATTACGTTTTGCTTGAAACTCTTTAACTGTTAGACATATATTATACCTTGATCAAGACTGTCTTATCCACCAGATGGTTTTGAACGTTGTTTATACATTTTTGTTGTGTTGAATGAACACGACTGTGATTTAGATTTAAGAAGATCCTGCTTTTCTTTTCGAAGTTTTTGAATTTTTGATTTTGAATTCCCACAAGCTGAAGCTGCGGCGGTTCTTTCTTTAAATTTTTGAATGCGTATTCAATGTTTGTCATCACCTAATTTTGCTAACTTTATAACATCTTTCTTAATAAAATGCTGTACAACACTATCAACTATTTCACGTATTTGATTCACACGTCCATTTATCTTCATCATGAACAACGCGAACATCCCAACCCCCGTAGGGGAAGACACCCACCTTGTGATGTTCTGTTCACCACACTACTCCTCCCATTCCTAGCCGGAAGGGCTTTACCGTGAGTCGTCTTATTGACCTCAAACTTATTACATATTTCACTCACCAGTCTGGCCTTATTTGGGACGCCACCGATATAAATGCCTCGGTAAACATTTACATCAGTAATTATTTAACTCAGCCTTTGCCTTCGCTGTAGTTTTCTTTCGGACATTTCTCTCTTAATGTCCTACTCGTTGCCCTCTGAACTACCAAACCGAGTTCGCGGAAGCACGAACCCCACGCCTAGTTCTCTAATTATACAAGCTACTCGTGACTGTAAATGTCTCTTTGTCATCGGAATTAATTTATTTTATTTTATGTAGTATACCAATTTAGAAATGATGTTGCTCGCAACAACGGTAATTTAGACCTAGTTCCCTTATAGGTCGGAATCGACCAATTACTCAACCCTATTTGACAATTAGTCAAATAAAACCCATCAAATTACTTGCTGCGTGACATTTACTTTATCACATAAGGCCTCGTCGAGACGGACCTACACCCAAGGCTGCATGGATTACCATGCCCCGGCAGTACAGCTCCGTTCCGCCGACAGCGGTTACAAACCTAAACTGCCCTCGTCTGGATGGCGCTACACCAACGCCACAAAGGCAGTGCAGACACCATCCAGCCGACAACAAACTTTCGTTCTCATTTATAGTTATTCTAATCTAACCGTGGCTTGATGCTAATGCGCCTACCTCCGGTCAATCAAACTGCTCCGGCGGTCCCTAGCCACCCGGGGTTATATTCTATACCCCCCAATCGATCTGCACAGGGAAAAAAACGGAGGAACCCAGCCACAGTTGTGGGTCTTCCAATTGACCCGCAGATCTAGAAAGGAGTTTACTGTCTCGAGTTCCCTAGCAACTCTGGTACGTTCAGCCTCATACCGGGGACAAACATAAACGACATGGTCCACAGTGTCATCGACTCTACACTCCGGGCATAGTCCGGAGTCTACCAATCCAAACTTAACCAAGTTATGCATAAAGACACCATGTCCTGACAGAAGCTGTGTCGTATACTGATTGGGGGAAACCCGCCTAAGTGGTTTCAAATCTCGAACATCGGGGAAGATATCATGGGTGTATCATACCAGTAGAAGAATCGTTCCACCTAAGTCGCCAAGAGTCAAAACCAACAATGCGAACAATAAATATCATCTTAAATTAGTTCAGGTCTTCCACACACTCTTCACCAAAAGTATTGAATACAGTAAGAAATATTTATAAGTACACTAAATATTTTTAAAGAAATTATTGTCTGAAATTAAAAAAAATTATAATGAATTCTAATTGTGGAAAGATTTTTTTGCTGTTTATGAAAATAGTTAAACATATACTTTATTGTAGAATTGAATGATTCTAATGCTACGACAAAAGTGTAATACAATGCATGCACACCGACTGTCTGCCCCGTGCAATTTGTCCGCTTTATTTTGTTGATTTTGACTGATGTTGTTTGGAGATATTTGAGCCTCAAAACTATACTTAGGCATATATATATATATACACTTAAATCCCTCTTATTTACGAGAGATAAATATCTTAAGTAAAGACCGCTGGGAAATTTCTTTTCATAAGGTTGGCAAACCTGTGTCGTTCATGGCCATGCTAGTAATGTACACACTGCATTGTTGTATATAAGTTTTCGCGTTGTAGTATTTTTCATTGTGGAGTCATACGTTTTTTAAACAATTGAAAAATTTAAGCCGGCTGAAATTCATTAGTGGTTGGTTGCTGTGTACGGTGATAACAGAATGAATGAAAGAAACGTCTGAAAATTGTGTGAAAGGTTTATAAATAACAGAATTAATGTGCATGATGAACGTTCGGGGAGGCCTTCGATAATCAGCGAGGACTTGTTGAAACGCATCGATGATGAAATCAGAAAAGGTCGTAGCTCAACGATTTTCGACCTGGTCCTTCATTTTCCTGACTTTTCAAGAGCTGTTATTGGTCGCATTGTTCATAACCATTTAGGCTTAAGAAAGGCTGTGTGCGTTGTCTGTTACTCATCTTAACGGAACGTCACAATAAAATCCGAATGGGATCTGCTTTGGAATTTTTGATGCGCTACACAAAAAAAGGTAATGAGTCTCTTAATTTAGTTGTTACCAGCGATGAAATATGGATTTCTTATTACAGGCCAGAAAGAAAGCAGCAGTCAATAGACTGGCGTCATACTCAATTACCAACCAACAAAAGTCAATCCACAGCCACTTGGACGCAAACTGGTCTTTGGGATCGGTTTGGCATACTTCTGATTGATTTCCTGCCATGTGGTACGACTATAAATATAAATGCAGGAGCCTACTGCGAAGATCTACGTAATTTACGGCGCGCTATTCAAAATCGGCAACGTGGGCGGCTGACCGATGGCGTCATCCTGCTGTACGATAATGCTCGTCCACATGATGCGGTTCCGAAACGTGATTTACTGAGAACATTTCAATGAGAAATTTACGATCATCCACCACATAGTCCGAACTTAGCTCCTTTTGATCACTATTTGTTTTGGGAATTTGAATGTATTTTTGAGTGGTAAGCAATTCACGGGGGACGATTAACTTCAAAATACTGTTAATCAATGGCTAAATGGACTAGCGGCAGGCGAATACAACGAGAGTATATTCAAGCTGTTGAATCGCTACGATAAATATCTTAATTCATGTGATGATTACGTAGAGAAAAGTAGTATAAGGTATGTAGTTTAGATAAATAAAAAATATTAATGAAGTTTTTAGAATAAAAATTTTTACAATGAAACTGTCTTTACTTTAGAGATAACCTCTCGTAATTAGAGTTAAACGTTTTATTCAAAATTATTAATTGAAAAACGTTTCATGTTTCAAGTTATAAATTCAGAAAAATAAAAACATCTAAGCAGAAAGTAAAAAGGATCTTTTTTTATTACGCCACACCTTTAAGCAAATTTATACTATTGTAACGATAAAAATTTGGTTTAATAATTGATACTTTACCACAAATATATTTTAAAATTTAATCCTTTTGGCTGCTTCCTGCAATTAATCTCTCTCGCTTTGCTCATAACTTAAATTTCATTAAAGAATATTAAAATAGAGTAATATTAAATTAGATAATATTATATAGGGTATTATATACTCAAAGATTTGTGGGAAATCATGGGTTATTATTTTTGAACTGCATATGACAATGAAAAATTCTCCTTATTTATTTACTAAAAAAAAAAAAAAATAAAAATAAATGAAACTGACCTGTCCTTACGTATTTACCGTCATTTCATTTCATTTTTCTAACATGAAGTATTCAGTGCTCGAGAAACGAAAGAATAGTAGGATTTAAAAAAAAAAAAAACACGGTTCCAAGTTCTAAAAGTCTTTTATACTGTATGGTCCTGAGAGTGCACTTCTATGCGCTCCTCTGCCTAGTGGTCGCTCGTAGAAACAGGACAGTGATTTGTCTTTCCTCACCCCGGTCACATTTTGTTTATATGTAGCTTACTGACTACGAAATTGAAGGCCATTTGCTGTGGCCTTGTGTTAGAGGGAAGCAATCAGTAGGGATAATATAACGTAAGCCGTCCATATTGAAAACCAGATGCTATTTTTTTTTTCTGTGATTTAATCTCTGGAAATTATATAATCGTGAACAAAACCTAATTGTATAAAGAATTTATGATTATTTAAATTATTAATTATTTTTATTTTAAAATATTCTTATATTACATACATTTCTAATCTCTTTAATAATAATAATAACTTTAGTATAAAAAAATAAAGAAAAACCAAAAATCATTGTGGAATTTTGATATTTAAAATTGTTAAACAAATAATAATTTTAATAATAATAATTATTGGTAAATATTGGTTTATGTTTTAAAAATGTATGTTTTAAATAGAAAACCTAACTGTATTAACTTTATTTTATTATTTTTCAACTTCGACCCATTTTAATTTATTTTTATTCTTTGTTTAATCTGTTATATAAATATTTTTGTGAACAATTTGAAAGTTTTATAGGAAAAGTAATAAAAGCTACTGAGTGAAGTTACAACTCGGTTTATGAAGTTCCTTTTTAGGCGTGTAAAACTCACAATAGAATTATGAATCAGAAGAAGAAAATGGTTACTGACCGAGAGAGGCAAGGTCACGTCAACACTTCGTCTGTTTATTTGTCTTTTTGTGACACGTGTACGGTCGAACGCTTTTCCTATTTTTTAATAAATTTTCCAATAAGATTTCCAGAGGTTTGACGGAACGATAGTGGTTTGTATAACGATTTTTGATAAAAATTTGGGATTTCAAATTGCCTGCATAATATTTCTTAGATAGGGCTGATGGATACGTTCAGTGAAATGCTAGTTTCCGTCTTCAAACAACTGCTGTTGCATACCTATAACGCGGTCTTCTTTTCCTTCCCGACATCAAATGCCATTTCTAGTCGCTCTTAATATTTAAGGCGTTAGATATTCCACTTTTTCTTATTTTATTTCATTTGTAAGTCCGTTTATCGCTACGAGATTCTCTAACTACTCGGGATGGTACTTTCTTTTTGCACTATTGAATACTTAAAATCTTATGATGGTTATCGAAAAAAAATTTTTTTGATCGTTTTCATCCCCGGAAATCTTGTGTACAAAAATAATTTAAAAAAAAGCATAAAAATTATAAATAAATGTACGAAATATGCGGATATAATAGCAGTATATCCTCGATTTAATCATCTACTAGTGTTGTCTGGAATCCCTGAGTAAAGTGTTGACAATATTTCTAATTGAATAAGATTATTTTTTAGATTATTTAAGTGTTCCACAGTCAGATAAGGTAACAAATTTCGTTTCTTCTTGAATTTTTACTTCTTTACTCCCAATATTCAAAGTTGGACTCTTTTTTTTTCTGGACTGAAAACGATCATCCTCATAGACATTGGCTAAAATTATAACGAGTACTCGATTGGAAACAGCGTTGCCTAATCATTGGGCACGTGAAATCGGCTTCTAAATTCCCTGGAGTCTACGGGGAATTTAGGGGCTTGTTTGAAACGCGCTGCTTTTGCTAGAAGTGAGAATGGATGAGTGAGTGCGAGAGATATTGCGAATATATTGTGTGGCAATTACATTTCAAGCAAACCGAACCTTTCACCCCTCTTTCAGACATTAAATTATATAGTATATTGAAGTAATTCTACTTAGGTGTAGAGCTCAATTTGTCCACTTATATGTTTTAAGAAGATTTTATCATCATTTTAAGTCTTACAAGTTACATACTTTGGTTCTCTTGCGCAATAATCAAACCTCGTTTTAAAAAATTTTGAACTATATTTTACGTGTTCTTGCTAGATATTACGATTAATCTTTTATGAATAACACAACACTCTTTTATTTTAGTCGTAAAATTGTTTGTTATTCTAAAACTCGGGTTCAATACGATGTGAAGAAACGGTTTAATCCTTTTCTTTTTAAAGATTTTTTTTTAAAGGTCACCGCAGAAGACGCACAACGTACTGTTTTTTACAGAAAACCTCATTAACTGAGGTTTTTAACTTATTATTTGTACTATATATTGCCGGCCTCCGTAGCCGAGTGGTAGCGTCTCGGCTTTTCATCTAGAGGTCCCGGGTTCGAATCCTGGTCAGGCATGGCATTTTTCACACACACTACAATTCGTTTATCTCATCCTCTGAAGATATAACCTAACGGTGGTTCCGGAGGTAAAACAAAAACAAACAAAAAAAAAATGTACTATATATTATATAATATATTATTACTATATTAATATTTATTATATACTATATGTATTATAATATTATTATCATATACATACATATATATATGTATATATATATATATATATATACACGATTTTAAAAATACAGTTCAACATAATTTTCGTAGAGAGTGCGGTAGTGAGCCTCGTAGTAGGCATACAATTTACTGTTGGCACCAAACTTTCGTTGAGACAGGTTGTTCTGTTAACATTATAAAATCACCAAGACGCCCACGCGTCCCTGAAGTTGCTGTGGAACAACTCAGGGAAAGCTTTGCACGTAGTCCGAAGAAATCGACTTGACGTGCGACTGCTATTCCACAAACAACTGTTTGGCAAGTATTATTGTAAACGGTTTCACTTTAAGTCGTACAAACTAATCGTGGTTCAACACACTACAGATAAAGGCAAAGTTACTTGGCTGCAGTCTTATGTGGAAATTATGCATAGAATTGCAGAAAACGATACATTTTTAGACAATGTAATTTTTAGTGATGAGTCAACATTTTACACCAGTGACAAAGTGAATACACATAATTGCCAAATATAAAGTAGTGAAAGCCCTTATAAAGATTTGCAGCACATTCATGATAGCACTAAGGCCAGTGCTTTTGTGCCCTAAGCAAACAAAAACTGTAAGGTCTGTTCTTCTTCCAGAAGGAAGTTCATCTGGATGTGCTTCAAAATTTTCGAATTCCTCAGTTAGACGGTGATGACAAAAATGGACGCCATTACTATCAGCAAGACAAGGCACCACCTCACTACCGTCTAGAAGTCTGGGATTCCCTGATCAGTGGATCGGTCATAAAGGTCCAATTGCATGGTCGTCTCGTTTCCCAGATATGACCTCGCTAGATATTTTCTTGTGAGGTTTCATGAAAGATGGGGTTTATGTACAGCCTTTGGCTGTTGATCTTATTGAGCTAAGACTTCGAATTGAACGTCGCAGGTGCAGCGGTAACACCCGACTTGCTGGTTACAGTCTGGAATGAATTCGACTTCAAGTCGGATGTATGTCGCATTATAAATGGAAGCCATATCGAACCAACGTGAATGTTGGGTGACAAGCTTGATATGTTTTCCTGTGAAATGAGATCTCAACCAATCTGTAAGATATCTCAATAAATTCTCATATGCTTTTAAAGTTGTGAAGTTCTTCTTAACCCCCCCCCCCCGTTATTAATAATCCTTAATAATTAAGTTTATATAATACTGACCGGAAGTGCTTAAATGTGCAGCTAGTTTAGTTAAACAAGAGAATTTTAATAGTTAGCTACTCCGATATAAAATTTCTCCGAAGAGGGAGTAAAATTGCAAATCAGAGTTTACCTTAGAGGAAGGTAACCTCTAAACTTCTTGCTCCATTAACTGCTGATGAATCGACTTCATTTCTGATTTCACAGCAGAGGGACATAGCAAATTCCACAGACCCATTAAAATGAAATTAGAATCTAAAAACAACCTTTTAATCTGTAACACGCAGCTGCATCTGCAAATATTACCCGGCTTGTGAGTCCAAGTAGACCAGTCAATCATAACACATACTAGGATATCTATGCAGATCAAAATCCAGTACTTTACACAGCCGACCGGTGTTAACAAATGGGAGACACTGTTTTTGATACACTGGTCTCGATTTTAAGTATATAATCTAGTTTATTTCTCTGCAAATGCAGTAATATTGTAAAAAGTTCAGCAGTAATACATTTTTTAAAAGATGCAGTAATCTTGTATCCCTCTCTAATAAACGTATCTATCTTAATGACCAAATACAACCGATAGATATATATATATATATATATATATCAAAACCAATCGCTTCGAATACATTCTACCATCTCGTAGCCACACTTATGTTTTCACAGTAAAAGTGTGTTAAGTTTGCTTCAGCTTTTACATCTGTCTTACTTTATACGTACAAAATTACAATATTGTATCCGTTTAGTGCTGATTTTTTTTTTTCTTTTTTGCTGAGTAGTAGCAACGTTTATTTTTTTTTGGGGGGTCTTCAGTTTAAAAAAAAAAATATAGCGATTAATTAATAATTCTTTAAGAATAAAAATAGAAGTTTAAATAATGTGTTTTTTAATTCATATTTGTATAGTTAATATTATTATTATTATCTGAGTAAAACAAAATAACGTTACGTATTAAAAAATACCCTTTTACTCACTTTTTTTTTTTTTTACACAAAAATTTACTCCGTAAAAGAATTTGTTCTCTTAATATCTATGTTGCTATTTGAAAAAAATACGATGAATAAAACAAGGCTGTTTTTTTCTTCTTTTTGTGTTTTTTTTTTTTTTCTCTAAAGGATTTTGTAATGTATATAAACCATACTGAACAACTTTAAAGTGGAATTTTTAGCAGACATTTTTGTTGAAAAAATATATTAGTATTAAAGGGAATTCGCGTAAAAATGGGAAGTTAGGCTGTACATTTTTCATAATCTCTGCACGCAGCTACTGTAAACAGAGTTAAATTTGTTATTAGATATTTCTATCACACATTTTTATAAGCTTTTTATAAGATATTTTCTTCCGTGCCTGTTATTGAGCCGTGTTTATTTGTTATACATAGATTTTAGAAAGAGATTAATATTAATTTTAAGATTTTTTTTTTCATTGAATTCTAATTTTTCTATATTTAATTCTTATATTTTAACATAATTTCAAGGCATTTACCGAAACAGTATATAGTTTATCGGCCATTATGTATTCAGTAAACGTTCATATCCTTTCATTTCTCACCTACTCTTCATTTCGAGAATTTTATATACTTTCAGATACTCCAAACCAATTAAAATTCTACAATAGCCGAATAATGTATTAAGTTATAATTCCTAACTGTGGATTAAAAGTTTTATTATAAAATTAAGATTTCTGTTGTAATTTCTCGAGATATAAATACAGTCCCATATACTTTTTATTTGTCGTTTTATGCTAATTAGCAATTATCATAATAATTTCGCTCTAGTTCTTTTATTACGGACCGGTTTTTTTTTTGTGTTTTCTAATACCAAGAAAAACGTAACTATCAACTGTGATTGGTTTTATGGTTTTTTATTTAAAAAAATATCGCGGTGTACTTTGCGTAAAAACTAATAATACTTAAATTGGACGAATAAGAAAAAAAAAGAAGACGGCAAAATTAATTTTTCATTCTGATACAAAGAAACAAACAATAATTTGTTTTTTTAACTGTCTTGGAAAACAGATTTTTTCGTATAAAAAGGTATTAAAAAATAATTGTTTTTTCAGTAGAGAATTACAAATATAAAAGTCTGTACACAATCAAAATACAATTTTTTTTATTCTTCTGTAATAAAAACAGGGAGGGATCTTTCATCTTTCAAAACAACATTGCAGAAATTGCAGGGAATAAAAAAATAAAAAATTAGTTAATAAAAGAGTAGGTTGTTTATATGATGTAAACATAATTATCTAACCCATCGGTCACTAGAAGAAGCAGCAATTGATTCCTCAATAAAATATTTAAATAAATAACCCAAAATTTGTTTCATAAAGTTATTGACGCGAATAAAAATTACGATTTTGTCAGAATAAACTGCATCGAACTTTTGGTAAACGACAAAACACACGGTACGCTGACAGTAACAAGTTTTCGATAAGAAATTTCACGCAATTTTAATTCCATAATTTCTATAGCCCATAGTAAAACGCAACGTATTAAAAGCTATTGTTGTAATTGTTATTGCTGAGTCAACAAAGACTCAAAAAGGGTTTAACTTCGAAAACATTCCCAACAGCAAATAAATTATTGGAATGGGTTCGGAAAAATATGTAGAATAAAAGTGTGCCCTAGCGAACATGAGCCATTAACTAATTTGTTTACTAACAAATTAAGGAAAAAGGTTATAGTTTTTCACCAATAGCGGCTTTATTTCTTATTGCATGTAAAAATGAAAAGCTCTAATGGATAGCTGAGGAAAGGATACCTCCTGGATACTTTTTTCCACGAGCAAAACAAAGGGCGTTAGCGAATTTTACCATAAACTCTGAATTCGCTGTATCATAGAGTAGCTTGAAAACTGGGTAAAACAGGGAATCTCGATTACAGTAAATAAATTGTCTCTCAATACATTAGACGTGCCTGTTATGCTCAGACCCAGAATGCCTTCCCAGAAACGTTTGGTGTGGATGCACCAACAAGTTCTTCATCAATTATGAGAAGTTTCAATAGACAGGAATGCGACAGATGCAGAAAAAAGTGGTCGACTGAAAGTGCTAACACCAGAAAAGTTTATCGACGGCCAAGCTGCATATTCTGTCAGCCCCAAAAAGTCTGTGCGACACCTTTCTAGCCAGTCTGATTTCTCCGTTGGTACTGACCACGCGGCTGTTGCGCAGGTGATTAATGATGCAGCCATACAGAATTCTCATTTTCTGCCAGTCGTGGAAAATTTGTAGCTTTCTGTCAGCGGTTGATGTTATCTGAAATGCCAGGTGGGGAAGTACTCGATGACTGTTTCTGGTATGACGAGGCAAGTTTCCATCTTGATGGATTCGTGAATGCAAGAATTCACGCATTTGGTGTTCTAAAGTCCACCTCAGCTGCTCGAGTCTCCTCCACACAGCCAAAAAGTTGGTGTTTGATGTGTAAATTTACATAGGCGAATCACGGCATTCTTTCATGGCACAGATTATTGCACGATTTACAGATGGTGCAATAATCTGTAAACACTACACCTGCAGACCAGCTAGAGTATACGTAGTTTCATCAAGAAAAAGCTACGTCTCATACCGCCAACAACATTATGACTTTCTTGCATCAATAACACAGGCAAGTGATATCGTGAGGGAGTTGTAACCCCCTCGTTCTCCTGATTTATCTCCCGCTAACTTTTTATTCTTGGGAAACCTTAAGGATGCTGCTTACAAAACTTATCCTCACTATTCCCTATTGCCTAATTGTAACTTAGGGAGACTATTCCCTAATTGCAGAGCGAAATTGAACGATCTGTTGCTGCAATTCCTCATAAAACGTTACAACATGTGTTTAAGAGCATGCAACGCCGTATTCCATTATGTGAATCGCATAATGGAGCCACTTTTAACAACTATTGTGAATTACCCTTTTTCCTATAAGGTGCGTCACTTTTTGAATTCTCTATATTTAATAGACCTTTACTTGTGATTCCTCAAATTACTAAATTAATTAAGTGGTTTTGCAGCAACTATTTTAGGAAGTATATGCATTTCGGGATGTGATTAATCTTTTTCGACACTTTTTGTACTGTTAGTATCAGTTAAACTGTAACCGTTAGACTAAACACGACTGTAAGTTTAACTTTTAAAATAGAAAATTTTACATAAAATTTTTAATTTCTTTTTTATTCTTTTCAGGTAAGTGATCAGAAGACCAACATCAAATCTATGATAATTAAAAATGTCAAGTCAGGTGATTTTTATATTTTTTAAAATTATTATTTATTATATTTGCTTGTAATAATTTTAAATTAACTAATTTCACACTAAAAATAAACATTATTGACATTAAATTTTACAGTCATTTGATTTAAAAAAAAAAATGTTACAAATTTCAACAAAAAAAAACACATTTTTCTATAGATTATATCAAATTTTAAAAATGGAATTATGCACGTAAACTTTTGTTTTTTCATATAACCTGTAAAAGTACCCGACATGTTCGTACAACTGTATGAATTATATTTCTTTTTTATCCCTGGTGATTCAGATAAATTGTTAATAGAGAGAAAATGCATCGCTTTTTTTTGTGCTGCCACATCAATGCCCAGTGAATACGTGCTCCATAATCTTCGTTACCGCATATAGTAATACCGATTGCCAAGTCAGATCATCAGGTCATTGAACTCGCTAATGATTAGTCAGTCGACTTTCACACCACTAATTTCTGTCAGCACTTTTTATCATTTTTCTCCATGGAATTGCTTAAAGAATTAAAAGAACACATGAATAACTTAGAAAAAATTCTTTTAACCTGATTTTACACGACTTTAGTTGTTGAAATCATCGTTAAGAATAAATTATCGGTTCTTTGATTTCCAACTGATTAATTTTACGAAAGAAACTTGATTTTTAGTAAGGTCTAATTATGATAATTGAGAGAATAAAGTTAAGAAAAGATATTTGACTATCTTAACAAGAAACAATAATAAAAAATAAAAAATTAGAATATCCATTAGAACATATTTGCAACTACTTGTGTTTTTCTTTAAAAAAATAATATCTGATAACGATATCGATCATTATTTAGATGATTATTATTAATTGTTTAAAGCGAAGTTAAATTAATTTCAGTCGTAGTAAGCTATCCTTCCACCTCCTGCGAATAGATCTATCCAACCTACAGTTTTATTTATTTTTTTCAGTTTTTTACGAGTTTTTACACGTGTTCAGATTGTTAATAAAAGTTTTCGTTGTATACTTACAATACTCATGAGGGGTCTTTAAAAAAAAACACAGTTTGAAAGAGTGTGTATTATATTTAATACACGAACGGACAAATTGTCCGTTCAACCAGACAGAATGTTTAACTCTGAACAGATGATGACGTGACATTTCGTCAGGCCAGAATTGCTAGATGTTAGTTGTGCCCACCGGGTTCTCTAATGGTTAACGCGACATTGAAAATCAACTGATTTCGAAGTCGAGAGTTCTAAGGTCCAAATCCTAGTAAAGGTAGTTATTTTTACACGGATTTGAATACTGGATCGTGGATACTGGTATTCTTTGGTGGTCGGGTTCCAATTAACCACACTTCTCAGGAGTAGTCGATCTGAGATTGTACAAGACTACACTTCATTCACATTCATACGTATCATCCTCATTCATCCTCTGAAGTAATACCTTACGGTAGTTCCGGAGGTTAAACAGAAAAAGAGAGTGAGAAGAGAGAGATGTTAGTTGTGCGGCAGCCTTCCGCACCTTTCATATATAAATATTGTGTAGCTACTTCCAAGTCTCTGGACCTAATCTTTAAGCTATTTTTTTAATCCATTAATACGTTACATTAATACGACGGTGTTTTTCACTGACTGTCCTACCATCGCCGTTCTATATTTACAAGATAAATATAAATATCGTTTTAGGGATCGGATTCGGAAGAACTACCAAAATCACGCGAAGAATACCGAACGTCACCCCACCCATATATTACTTCATATAGAATGTGAGGTCCATACAATGTATCAATCGTCGGAGCTCAAAAATATTTGACAAACATCCATTGATGTTTCAATGCAAAATCAACTGGTTTTAGGGCACAGAAATTCAGGCTAAGGGGCTAACGATCTTGACACAATTAAAGGTTGTATTCTACAGTTAGCCTTTCTTCTTTTCAGCTGGATCTCGCCAGCTATCTGAATCAGACATCGCCGATGCAGTATCGTCCGCTTCCGTATATGGTTAATCCGATTGAGTAAGTGAGCTATTGGTCGAGACAAAAAGTTATTGTCGTTCTTCCTCTCAGTATAAGTGGGAGGAGTATGAAAGGAGATTCCTAGTCCACACGCCGATACTACTACTTCCCGAGAATTGACCAAAATGAAGGTTGGTAGTGATCGAAATTCTCATTGATTATCACATTCCCAGATCCAGAAACATTGCAGTTGAGGTTTCAGCTTTAGTATGAAACGTTGTATAACTTACTACCTGAGACGTTGCAGTTGGTAATACAGTCTATCAGTTAACACCAACTACTTAATCGGGACTTCGGGACCCCAGGATCACCAGTTCCCGTGTAGTTACAACTAACTACACGTGGAGAGGGATATTGCAATAATAATAATAACAATATTTGTCTTTCTTGAACGTCTTTAATATTTACAATACACGTTATAACTAAAAATTATTACAGACAATATTCCTAGAATAACAAAAAGAAAATACAGAATAAACAACAACAACAAAAAAAATTCCATTGATTAAAAAAATAATAAAATAATTATAATTGACAAAACTGAAAGTACAGTCTGTGTTAATAATATTAAACTCATTAATATATGAAATTTATAAATCCACGCTTTTTTACAGTATATACCAAATTGCCGCCTATTCCTATTCTTTATTAGATAACCTTTTATCTCAACCTTTTCTAGAGTTTTTCATTCAAATATTGCAGTTTATAAATAAATAATACAAATGAAATACAATAACACAATTAGCCTAATTACTCTAAATAAGCTACACGCGCGCGCGCGCGCGCACACACACACACACACACACACACATAAATACTGTGCAAATTCAAATAGATACATACCTTCAAATGTTCACAGATTTTATTATTTCCGATTATTATTTTTTTTATATACAATCCTTATAACTAGATCAACTCAAACAGTTTGTAGGATTCGAATTTAGGATTAAATGTTTTATAAATAGTTTAATAGATTTTATAGATTACGTTTCAAAATTTACATCTATCAGTTTCGATTGTTATATGAATAAAAGAAAAACAAACGTTTAAAACGATACAAAATAACATTTTAATAATACAAATGAAAAAGCGGTTACTTTTAAATTTCTGAACGGTTGATATAAATTCATCCATCTGTAAAATGCAAAAGTTAAACCTTGTAATAAACGAACTTTCGTATGAATTTAATTGTACTGTTTAAAATTTGTATATGTAATTTATAAATTTCATTATTATAAGGAACATAGCAAGCTTATATTTACAACTTGTGTAACCTACAACTGTTTTCACTATAGAAGCAGGAAAGCATACTTGTATAAAGCAACTGACTGATAGATATATAGAATCATATTTAATGTAAAAATATTTTAAAAAAACTTTGTTCTGTCTCTACAGCAAGAAAATACAACAAAGTACGATCAGAACATCATTGCTAATTTTACTTTCATATCCCGTTCAGGCATGGCATTTTTCACACACGCTACAATTCATCTTATCCTCTGAAGATATACCTTAACGGTGGTTAAAAATAAAATTATTTTCATATAATTCAAAATTCTAATACTACTAATACTAATAATTTGTAATAAAATATTGTCTGAGTCTATTTTGAATTTATAATTTTCTCCTAAAACAGTTAAAAAATGTTTTTCATAATGCATCCAGATAAGTAATAAACAAATTCATTTGTTTTATTTTTATTTATTTATTTTTTTTGTAAATTAAATTATAATTTATAAGCTTTCATACAGCGGTATGGAAAGAGATAAATAAAATTTTGCATTTAAACACTTTTAGAATAAAAACCAACCAAATCATCTTTGTGAAAAATACTGTTTCAGAGTATAAAAATTGATTTAATAGAAACTATTATCTCTGAAAATGATTCGCTCACTTAAGCGGGGCGAACTGAACGTAATTTAACTAATGTTTGGTTTAAATTTCTACCAATAATAGTACAGAAAACAAAAATAGATTAAAATAAAATGTAAACTTAAAATCGAAATATATGATATATGATCATACATACACACGAACAGAAGATACAGAAGGATCGGAACGTTGAACTTCAGTAAACAAATTTGGCAAAATTAACTTTTAGGAACTCGTGACAAATTTTCCACTGGAAATGGATTTAATAATTCTTCACTGCTCAAAACAAAGTAGCTTCAGACTCGGATTCATGACTTATGAACTAGAACGTCTAATTTGAAAAAGTGTATCAAACATTTTGGTGTATCGAATTAAAAGTGATTCGGCGTTTTTTGCAATCTTTATATAATGGTAAATTTTCTTCCAGATCTTTCGTATGCTGTTGATTCTTTTTCGCATTAATTGTATTTAAATTTTTTTCCGACTTAATAAAACTAATATACACGTTGACTTATTTTTGATGGTGATAGTCGGACAGGTTTGATAACAAATGTGAATTAAAGATTTTATCTTCATTAAGGGGGTAAAAACGCAAAAAATTGGAAATCGTATTTACTTTGCTATCCATGCGAATGTAATTCGTAATAATCTAAGATTGAGCTTTTCCTTATCTGGTATTAACGTCGGTGTAACTTTGTGATTCTTTTGAAAACCCGACTTTTAGTTAGATGTAAGTTTTAGTTTTACATCAGTTTCGTTATCTATGTAAACGGAAGAAACTCCCATATGTGACAAAAAATATAAAATATATTCACAAGACTACTTTCAAAAAAGTTTAAATAAATTTATTCATTTATAAAGTAGGTGGATGAATAGATTAAGCATCGATGAGAAATTCTTCCGAATTTTTGTACTTTTATCTTACCTTTGATACATTTCAAAATAGATATTTTTAAAAATAGAGATATTTTGTCATTAAATCTAGAAAAAAATCACATTAGATAAAATAGAAATTACTTGCGCATACGTGCGTGTTATTACACAATCGCACACCCACACACCCACACACACGCATGTGAACATGCATTCATGCGCACACATAGATGTACAAATACACTTCTTTTCTCTATTTTTTGTTTCCGTTGAAAGTTTAGAAATAATAATTTTTTTATAATAATAAATTAATTAAAAATAATTAAATTTTTAAATTCCAGAGAGATGTTTTTCTATCTTAGTCACAAATAAAAAGTATTGTTATTTACGTTTTGCTTGCGTAATGTATTTACTCATTATAGTATTCATAACTAGTACTTCATAACTTCTAAAAAAGTATTTAAATCCTAGAACTGTAAAATATTTTAACTTTTTAAAGCTAACTAATATACTACGATAATAATAATACAATTAAATATACCTTTTTTAAAGGTATATTATCTTAAATTTTAGTGTGCAAGGTCTTTTAATTTACATGATCGAACGTTATTTATATTAATTATCAAAAAACCTTTTCATTAAAAAAAGTTTCTTTTTTTTAAATGTATATTTCTGTTTCATTATTTTCTTTAAATTTAATATATGTACAGAATTTCCATCGATTGGTTTTTTCTAGTTTTATAAAAAAAAAAATCTGTTTCCCAATTAATTACTTTGCATCAGTGTACATCAATCTAATTAAAATTTGTATAAAGAACGGGTGGATTAAACTGTTTGGAGAACAAAGTTGATCCCGGTTCAAGCAACGGGACGTTGCTTCCTCCATCTATTGTAAAATAATGGTCTACATTGAAAAAGGAAAAAACTGTGATAAATTAATTTAGATAAATTACTTTGATAATTTTCGTCACAGCAGATTCTTTTTATCCATGCCATCGGTATTACGGTGTTAAGTATTATAAATAAACAAGACGGTCAGGCCAAAGGCGTCTTTTTTATACTTGAAATCATTGTTAATTATTTTTTGACAACTTTTTAACCATAAATCACAAACCCCCACCGAGACAAATTATCTAGAAATACGTATTTGAAGTTTAATCATGATTTGAGCAACGGATTTTGTAATTTATATAACCAAAAGCTACTTACGTTAATTCTTAACCCATTACTCCTACCACAGGATTGTGAATTTTGTGTTAAATTCTCTTTGGAAATTTCACTTTGATATAATGAATTTCGTTATTTTAGTTAATATATTTCATAGATTACTAATCCAAAAAAAATGAAAACCTAAAAATAATGGTTTTGAAGACCTGAAAATGCGCAAAATAACACTTAAAAAAAAATTAATAAATAAAAGAACTGTATAGATAATTCTGGTGTGAACAACGTAAGTTGCCAGCTAAGTTTTGTGTTATACTTTGCCGTCAAAAAACTATAGACAAAAGTGCCTACATCTACGATGTGGGCGAACTTTGACGTGACAACGTTACGTGAGATCGATACAAACAAATTTTTTTGTTGGTATACGAAATATATTTACAATAATTATCTTCTTTTTTTTTCTTTTTTTTGTCTTCAGTCATTTGACTGGTTTGATGCAGCTCTCCAAGATTCCCTATCCAGTGCCAGT
>JAAAKQ030480536.1:0-22457 GCA_010016005.3 Zanna intricata
GAAGTGTGGTTAATTGAAACCCAACCACCAAAGAACACCGGTATCCACGATCTAGTATTCAAATCTGTATAAAAATTGATGCCTGGCCTGCAAGTTATCTTCCTCATTCCTTACCACCAAACCATGAGAGTATTTAGTTTAGTTTCAGTGACCTGTGTAACTTTCACAGATCATCTATTAAAATCTACACGATCTATGCAACCAAGCGTTTCCATTGCTGTTATTTTCTTAGAGGTATATTTGACCAGGAATTTTTATTAACAGATAATTGGTGGTTTTAGTGACTTTATGTGTTGAATATTTGTTGTTATAAAATCATTTACGCTAAAATAGGCAGCCCAAATTCTAATAGGCCAATAGATACTCTTGACCCAGATTTCAGTGAGAGAATCTGTAGGTTGTTAGGCTATAAAAGTGATGATGAAACACCATTTGAAGGTTCTGTCAAAGTTGATGATTTGGATAAGGACCCAGTCTACGTGTTGTCTCATGAAGAGTTGTAATGTAAGATGACAAGCTCTACTAGGACTAGAATGTGACCGGTCACTGTACTCAGCCAGAATCTTCAAATGAAGAAAACTGCTCCAGACAATGTCCCACAAGCTCACATTGATCATTTCTTAGAAAGGTAGAAGAAAAACCAAATTGGTCCTCCCAATTAATAATATTAAATTCCACCCCCTACTAATATGAGAATGTCTGCTAGAAATATTATCAGGTTTGCCTGTAATTCGTGGCCCTGCTAGGACAAGTTTTTTGTTGTTATTTACCATTATAGCATCTATGATCTCGTCATCAAATAAAAAATTCCAAACATTGATTTTTTTTAATGACGAGATCATAGATGCTATAATGGTAAATAACAACAAAAAACTTCAAAGCAAAATACTAAAGCTAGGTGAAAATCCAAAGTAACGACAGGAACACAAATAAAGAGGAACTGTTTTTTTTTTTTTTTGATTTGGTGGTATTGTCTTCTGTTTTGAAACAGAACAGAATTTGAGCAAATATTGTCCCTCTTCTCTCAACTCATTTAGTCATTCAATTTTTTTCTGCTATGTCAGAAAAACAATATTTAGAAATGCCAATCAGATTTGATAACACAGAAACGTGTGCACAAAGAAAGAAGGACAAAACTGCAGCAATATCAGAAATATTTTCCAGGTTCATATCTAACTGCCAGAGAGTATACTGTGTATCATCTGAAGTCGCAGTTGACGAGATGCTGATACCCTTTACAGGCAGGTGCATCTTTAAAGTGTATATGCCTAGGATACCTAAAAAATAAGGCATAAAAGTGATGTGTTTAACAGGCACCAAAACTTACTATTTGTTGAACATATACTCAGGAAAGGGAAGTGACAATGTAGGGCTCAATGGAGAGGAAAAACAACTAAGCATCACTACAATCTGCCATCCGTCTATGTCAACTTATCCAGGGAACAAACAGAAATATAATGGCTGATAATTGGATTACCTCTACTGAATAGTCTATGAACTGTTGAAGAGGGAACTAACATAAATTGATACAGTGAGAAAACAAACAGTGAAAAAAGCTATTGGTAGGAATTCCTTCCAAATCAAGCTGAACTCCTGGTTCTTCCCTCTATGGTTTCAGGTGTAAAGTAACTCTTCTGTTCCAAACAAAAATTGAGCAGTCATTCTAACATCCAGTATGCATCACAATACTCTGGACACTGAAGAAAGAAAAAGCCAGAAATCATTATGTAGTATAACAGCACAAAGTGCGGAGTCGACCTTCTAGATATGAAGTGAGTGGCTTCTTTTCAAGTAGGACCAGGTATTGGCCCCTCTATAGATACCTGAGAATTGGGAAATGAATTCTTTTATAATGTATATGAGCTTCAAGGACATTCCTGACATGACTCGCTCTGACTTCATCAAACTGTCTGTTACGAGCTAATGATTGTTCCTTATCTTCATACAAGATTGATGAACACCAATCTTCCAAGGGAATAGAGCAACCACTGAGAAGGCCATTGGAAAAGACCAGTATCAGCCTCCAGCTCGGCAGCCGCAAGCCCATCTCGATAAGATGCAGAAAAGGAAAACATGTGACTGTGGGTGAAGCAGAGAAAAACTGCTTATATGTACATAGTGTGTAAAAAGCCAGTGTTTAGAGTGCAATAAGAAAGTGTGCCTTGAATGTGCAAAAGAAAAGTGTAAGATGATTTTACAAAAAAAAAAAAAAATGTTTGATAAAAAGTTCATGTTCCTCTAAATAAGAAACAAAATTGTGAAAAAATATTTTTGCAGTTCTTTGGTAGATAATATTTTTTTTATATACTAGATGTTATTCTATTTGTTATAAAAACTGCTAACTAATTATTATCTGCTAATTAGGCTAAATATACTTGAACATTTTAGTTTCTTACAGCTTTAGTTTTTTTTTTTTTTTCATATCTGAGACAAGTAATTTGAAGTTTGTTTTCCTTAGTAAATAAATAAATATCTGGACGGATTCAGTGATGAATTCAACACACACATAAAACATTAAGACTACAAAAATATAACTAATATATTTTAATTCAGGCATTCATATCATTAGATTAAAAATAAATTACATTATTTTTTTTTACTAGTAATAATACTTATTCTGTGAACACTAATCACTATAAACTTATTATGACATACCAACTGTGATAAAAAAATTTAACAAAATTTTAAATCACCATTTAAAATGAAAATTCATCTGGTTAAAAAAAATTATAATCTAATATATGTTCAGTATTTATATTATAAATAATATAAACATTTCTTTGTTATTTCCTTGAAAAAATAATAAAAAAAATTTTAAAAGTAGAAATCAGATTTTTTGTAAATATTAATAATTTTTCATCGAAGAAGTGCTAACTTAAATCTATGAAAAGAAAATTTCTGAATAAGTATATTAATTTACTGTAAATCCTTAGATAAGTTATGTTGCCTACTAACTAAAACAATTAACTGCTCTCATATAGTGGTAAATCAAGTAACAAGTATTCTGTAGAATGCAACTGTAATATAAAGTTAATTATGGTTTTTGATAGATTATGGTTCCCCACTTTTTTGTTTTTAACATCTGGCAACCTACTAATCAATTGCTTTTATATCTAAAATGACAATGTCTATAATATTAATGGACTGTCAATGGGATATTTTAAGAATCAATCATTTTTTTTTAAATGCTAATTGATGCATATTTAAAAAGAGTTTTTTTGTAATTCAAAAAACCTTGTATGATAAAGAAAAACTTTATGAATTAGCAACAAGTGCTTATTCAATGAGCTATGCTATGTTAGTTTCGCTGAAGAGATCATTTAACGAAACACTATGGAAAATGTTACGGCTATAAATTTTTAATTGGATGAAACAATACTGCGATTTTTATTCAATAAACAATTCAACTGCATTCTTTTATGTAAATAATGGCAATAACAAATATTAAAAAAAATTAACTTATAATTTCTAAAAAATTTAATCACCAGAGAAATTTAAAATAAATCTTTACCAGCCTTTTACTTAACTACTTTAATAATTAAAACAGTTACAATATACGAAACACTCTTTAAGAATTCAATCTTGAAATTAACAACAATGGAACTGGCATAACATAAACAGAATTTCTTACTAAACAGTTTATATTTAGCTATATCAAGTATAATGCACTGATAATGAATTAAATAAAAAAGTAGTATGACAAGATGGAAATCTATGAAGTGATGGCTGCTATACAAGACAAACTGTAATAAAGTAGAAGAATTCTATACTTTATATATTTAATGTAATATTAAGGGATATAATACTTATCTCAAAAATGTGTAACTAATAGTAAGTTCAGAAAAAAGCTAATAAAAATATACTGCATGGTAACTAGTACAGAATGTTCTTTACAAGTAACTGATTAGAACAAGAGCAAATGAGCTGATTTATGTTTAATGTAAAATATCTTCAATATATGAAAATATTCTATAATTCATTTCATTTTTCAAATTGAACCTACATTAAAAAAAATAAATAAAACTAAATTATAAACATCTAATTACTAATTGACACTTAAGGATTTACAGTACAAAAGATCATATTTCTCAAATACATTTATTTTACAAATTGGGTACTTGTTAGTTAGCATCCCACCTAGTTTATCTTTCAATATGAGCAGTGATAAAAAAAAAATTAAACTAAAAAGTTTGGAAGCTTATTACTACTCCCAAGTGCCATACTTAATTTGTATATTTAATGTTAATTAGACAAGGTTAATCAGCGAAGCGAGCATTAGTTTATGTTGATAACCTAACTAATGATTCTGTATACTGAATTTCATATGACATACAAACATAACCTAATGCTTACTTTGCTCACTAACCTCATCTAATTAATACTAAATAATTTAAAAAAATGGTTTTTTTAAAGGCTATTTGTAAGGTTTGTAAGTTGTTTGCAATTTTGGCAAGAAAAGGGTGAAAAACAAGTGGTGTCTGGATAACCAACAAAATAAGTTAGGTAGGACACTGACAGTTACCCAAATTGTGTAATTGATCAAAATACTAAAAGAAAATTATAAAAGTTAAAATAAATTGACTGTTTTTTCTTTACCTTATACATTGTTTTTATGTGAAATATACAAGTAGCTCTATGTCAAACAACTTCCATACATAAATGACAGGATATGTATGAGCAATAATCATTTTATAGTTAAATTAAAAATCTTCTTGCCAAAAATAGGAAAGACAGACCAGATGCAAAAATAATTATACTAGATCTAGCATTACTACCACTTGACTGAAATAAACAAAATCAAAACAATAAGCAATTAAATAATGTTCATTAACAAAAAGACTGCAGAAGTTGCTGAAATTCAATTTTGAATGTAATAAACTTAAATCACTAATTAGTCAAGTTGTAAAAAATGAGTATTAAATGTCGGAAGTTCAAGGAAGACTGCTATAGTAAGCTTAGTTCATATATATTGAGGTAAAGTTTTCAGAGAATGAACTAGAAAAGAGTAAGCGTGAATGTTTACACAAGTAGGAATTACTACACTTTTATCCAAAACAATAGGTAATAAAAATGAAGTAAAAACATACATTTTTAAAAAAAATAAGAAATTGAACTAGAACTTTTATCAAACTATGTTAAAACATGTTCGTTTTGAAATTTGTTTTTAGTCTTTGATGTTTTGCTAATATTTTTTCATTCTTTCATTTTGGTCTCCTGTTCCAGATTTTACTCTTTTTCCCCGTTGGTTTTTTCTAAAAACTACAAATTTTTCATTTTGTTTATCAACATTTTCTCTTCCTTTATGTCTAATTTTTTATGTTTCTTCTGTCTCTTTAAACCAATTAGGATTTTTTCTTGTTTTAGAAAGGAGCTAAATATTTTTTCGATTGGTCTGCTTTCACTAATTCTTTTTAAATGTTAAATGAAGATTATTCTTCATTTAACATTATATTCATTTAATATTTATTTGTAACGAGTTGAATAAAGACATTCATGTTTTCTTTTGTAGTAATACCTAAATGTTTCATTACAGGATGTCAGTTTTTATTATAATGTTTCTTGTCAACTGATTTGTTAATTCCATTCTATACACTTTGCTTTCTATGCTTACTTTTCTACACAGTGTTGCTTTGTAATATTTCTCTTGCGAATTTTTAATTTTCCAACTAGTTTGCTTTTAACCATATCTTGTAAGTAAATGTTACAAGCTTATTTTTTTACGTTGATTGTGCATTAAAGTTTTCCATAGAATACTTAAAAACCTTTTCTATTTGTATTATGGCTATACTAAAATAATTTTCAATTACAGAAGGATTATCAGGAGAGGCAAAACAATCTGCTTCTAATTTATCAGTTTTACACCCTAGTCTAGTGGTTAATTTGTGTTTTTGTGTCTAAAACACATTTAGCGGGTGGTTTTTCCCATTCTTTGATGACATTATTTAAAACATAATTGAAGGCAAATGGAGGTGGTTAAGATATAATGAACCCATTTAATAAAAGCAGGACAAACCTTGCTGAAAATGGAAGAATGAATGAAACTAATTCATGTTAAAGGGAAGAAGAATGAACATTTTAGAAAATCTGGAAATTCTTAAATTAAAAAATAACAAGAAAATGATCATAAATGAACACATTAACGATCAAGCAGATGTTCTTTTCAAGATCTTCAATTTATTGAAAAATTAAAATTAATAGATAAGTATAAATAACAAATAAACAAGAAGACCGAATAAGGCACAACATCAAATATAGGGAGGGGTGCTAACTAAACACTATATAAAAATTAAAGACATATTTAAAGATAACAGTACAATAAGTTTTGACAATGGAGAGGTTCCAAAATGTGTCCAAGTGATAGAAAAATGAAGCTAAGAAAGGTAGACAGTGCTAAACATAGAAACTATAGTGATCTCAGCAGGAAAGGTAATAGTAATTATCTTAAAAATTTTTACATTTATTAATTTATTCAGCTATTTTTCATATGAAAACGTGAAATAAAATTTGATATCTACACTTACTGTAAACAATTAGTTAATATTAGTCTTATACAGAGAGTTCAGAAAGTCGTTGCGCAGTATGCTTTAGAATTACAAGGTGCATTCTGTTCTTTCAGCATTAGGTTGATTGCCCTGCCAGTTTGTTGGGTGATGCTCAGTTATAAATCAAGATGTCAGTTATTGAGTTGGTAATGGAGCATGCTTAGTTTCATTTCGTTAACGGAATCAATAGTTGCAAGAAATGTAATTGTTCTTTCAGTAGAGGAATGCATTTTTCTCATTAGAACGTATCTTTTGTGAAGGTAACAAGTATATTGATTTAGGAAAGCACAAGTTTTCTGAAAAATTTTCTAAATATTCCTGTTTTTCACTACAATGCAGTATGTACTCTAGTTGAAAAATTTTGGGCAACAGGCTCTGCTGAAGATGCTGATTAAAGTGGAAGACCACCTAAACTAAACGAACTGCATAAGTAGCAAAGCAGTAAGATACTGGATTTGCTAATGCACATAGAAATGTAAGAAAAGAACTGAAACCTATAGATCATGCTAAAAGACTAAATTATTATCAATGGTTTAAATATTTTATTGACCAAAATTCTGTAAATACCCTCAACCAAATATTTCTTATAGATGAAGCATGGTTTTATCTAGAAGGGTATATAAATTCATAAAATATATGACTGTGGTTGACAACTAACCATAATGAATTACAGGAGGTAAAAATTGGAGTCAATGTGGGTGTAACACTCATTGTGGGTCCAATCTATTTTTTAAAATACAGTTAATACTGTTTTTTTTTTGTGCTGCTTTAATAAACTTCATTATTCAGTTATCAGAAGTGGAAATGGCTGGTTCCAACAAGCTGGTGCCACAGTGCACATAGCTAACAAGTCAATGATGTCTTTACGAAATGTCTATGGTGAACGAATCATTTCACAGGGGGGAGGGGGGTTTGTGGCCTGCACAATCGCCTGATCTTACTCCCCCAGATTACTTTCTATGGAGGGAGGGCAGCAAAACAAGCAGTGTATTGCAACAGACCATGCATGACTGACAAATTAAAAACCGCAATAACAGCATACATATGAGGCATTTCAGTACATAAGTTGGTTAATACATCTGATAACAATTGAAACATGTGCAATGTTGTATTAATGTTGGAGGTTGTCATTTTCAGCACTTTTTATGAACTATTCCAATTGTAATATCTTTCCATAAAATTATGAATAAAAATACAAAGTAATAATCATAAACATTTTGTCATTACACTTTAATAATTTCAGTGCACAGCAACTTTCCGAATGCAATATATATGTACATCCATAAATAAATTAAGTAATTTTATTTATAATAATAAAAAAAATTACTACTTACAATAACATAGTAGTTACAACGATCTCCAGCACAACATTCTGCACATTTCCAATCTTCATACCATATATGAGTACAAGAACGCATATATTTACTTTTTAATTTTTCACAATGTTTCCTTGTTGCGCAATTTTTTGATACATAATATTGTTTCTGAGCTCCTTGTGACCAGTATGGTGTTGCTGTATTAAAAAAGTAAAAGATAAATATGCAAACACAAACATTACTATACAGTCAGTTATGAAAGGGTGAGTTAGGTTGATCAATTTTTTTTCTAAAATGACGATAGAAAGTAATAGAGGGTAGCAGTGAGGAGGACCTGTCTGACATGGATGATTTACTAGAAGAGGTTTATACTTTGATGAAACTCATACAGCAGAACGTTAATACTAAGACTGAAATCAAATAACGTGCAAATCGCATTATAGTAAGGCTAGACACTTAGAATTCACGGTTAAGGTATTATATGAGATGTCTCATCCAAAGTTCATCCATGACAAGGGAGATAAAAGAGCATATTGAGAAGAGGATGAAGATCAGAGTAGAAGAGATATTCAATAATGGGGACATTATGGATCTAGGAGTTACTGGGTTCAATTGGCCGAAGGACTGGATGAAAGGGATTGAAATGATAAGAGACCTTCCTACAAATGAAGAAGATGGTCCTAAAGTACTATTAATCTTCCACGAAGACGGATAAGAGAACCTATTACACAGATGTGGTCTTTGGTTTGGCCTCAGATATGGGAGTAAGCTTACATCAGATAAGGCTCTCCCTTGTGGCACTCTCATCCATGATCTAAGAAATACAGAGATCTTTTATCCCTATGATGAAGATCAGGATAAAAGACCCCCCTCCTTATGTATGAAATTAACATAGACTCTCCGGTGACTTCGATAAAACAATAATTGGAGACCTAAAGATACGCAGCTACAAATATTTGCAGATAAGGTAGCAGATAAAATCACGATACTCTTGGACACTATCCCGGAGGAGTTCCTCACTATACTGGCTGAGGGGAATGCACAAACAAGACCTTGAGATGAGGGGGGTAATAAAAAGAAAGTATACTGGAGGGCTGTGGACATAGATAGACTACACTGATCTACTATTGCGTCTAGAAGAAGATTATAATGGATGAGAAAAGATCACCCGGATTGGGTAGAAGAAGTGGAATAAAAATATAAAGGACTTAGAAGGCACCATGCGGAAATCAAGATATTCAAAAGAAATGCGTGGTGAAAATTATTGGAGGATGATCCATGGAGGAGAGCATATCAGATTTTGTTGAAAAGGTTTGGTGCACCTCTCCCTCGGCTTTCACGAGATCAAGTGATTAACACGATAGGAACACTTTTTTGCGACCAGTGAACTGGATTATATACCATTATATATCAATTTTGAAACATGGCGCTTTGGTATAGAAGATTTTAAATTAGCGGTGAGTAATATCAATGGATATAACAGCCCTGGCCTGGACGGAGTGATGAGCTGCTTCCTGAAAAGTCTGGCATGTAAACATTAACAAAGCTATGGAGGAGACTAGTTATCCAGCTTCGTGGAAGCAAGGCAGACTGATGTTAATACCTAAAGCTATGATTGAAGGGAAACTTCACACAATTAGATGTAGGTGTTTGTTGCCAACTACTGGTAAACATTACGAGAAATTAATAACTGAACGGTTGTGGACAGAGTTAGAGGAGAATGGTGGACTGGCACCAACAGTTTGGATTTGTTAAAAGTAGATCAACAATAGACGCCCTACGAAGAGTAAACAAGTGGTTTGAGCAATGTGTTGCGAGCACCTGGACGACCAGAAGATTCCCTTGGTGGTCTTCCTGGATGTCCGCAACACCTTTAATAGTATTCCGTAGAATACTGGTATGGAATCTCTTCAGGAAAGAAATATAAACTCATATTTGAGAGCAATTATTAGAGATGTTTTATGGGATGGAGAGCTGATAGTTGACATGGAAGACGGTCATTACCATTTTTATATGAAAGGTTGTGTACTGTACTGCAGGGATCATGCTTAAGCCCATTCTTATTGAACATTGTATCAACAATTCATTTGCATCAACATCGCATTTGATAGCTGGTTAAGAATGAAATTTGTCAATGATGTAAGATTTACTGCATATGCAGATGATCTGACCATACTTACTGCTGGACGTACTAAGGAAGAGGTAGTTACTAGTGCTAACAAAGAAATAAGAAGGATTACTGTTTGGTTATGAGCACATGGCTTAGAACTGGCACTTGGTAAAACACAAGCGGTGGCGATAGTGGGTAAAAGAATTAAACAAATTAGTATTATGGTGGATAATCATAGGATAAATGTAGTATCCTATATTAAATATTTAGGAGTATGGTACTCACATGGGAATAATTACACTAAGCATGTGAAAAAAGTGAGCTGAAAAGCAAAACTGAAAAAGCAATACTGATTCTGGGAAGATAGATGAGCAGTAGATGGGGGCCACAGGCTGCCAAGAGGAAGATCCTCATGTCAGCCATGACCTCAGTGATGTTATATGCCATTCCTGCCTGGAGTCGTGCACTGGATATGAAAAGAAATGAGAGACGCATGGAAGCTTTCACCCATACAGCTTGTAAGTGCTTACCAGACAATATCAACTATGGCGGTGGGTGTGCTTGCTGGAGTGCCGCCCATTCGATTGCAAGCCTTGGAACACAAGAAACGATATGAGGGCATGGACAAAAAAGAGGCTCGCACCTTATTACTACAGGAATGGCAACAGAGGTGGGATATGGTAAGTTCTGGTAGCTGAACGAGAAGACTAATCCCTGTTTAGAACCATGGCTGGGGAGGAGTCATGGTGAGGTTGGATACTATGTTTCACAACTCCTCTCTGGTCCTGGAGATTTTTTGGTATATCTGCATAAATTTGAAAGAAGAGATTTTTCCAGAATCTGTGTATTGTGGGGAGGAAGACACTGTTGTACACACTTTTTTCAAATGCCCTAAATGGGAAAGCAAAAAAAGAAGGGCCTATTAAAGTTGAATTACGGCAGAAAACATTGTAGCACACATGATCACAAGAGCTCAGAATTGGAAAAAAGTGGAAAAACTGATAACAAAGATATTTAAAGAAAAAGATCATGATTATAGGGAGTGGAGTGAAGGCTAAAAAAAATGTAATAAAGAATAATAACACAAAAATTAATTAATGTGTATATATATATATATATAGCAATAAGAGAACTGGGTATGAAAAGACTAACTGGTGGAGAGAATAGCTGTCGGGGGTGGGAGCTGGGGATGGCATAGCTGCAACTGGCATCCCCGTCCTCAGCAGTTAGAGACTAGGCACCAAAATAAAATGTCCAGACCCGGTGGGCTGACCTGCCGTACCAACACTCCACTGGGTTGAGCAATACTTAATTGTAGGTCTGACCCAGGGGGAAAAAAAGGTCTATCAGTTTTACTCCTATACCTCAATGAATCTGTGTCTTTAATTCATTTGTCAACTTGAAAAAAAAATCGTAAAACCTTTTATAAAATTTCAATTTCAACCCACAACAAAGTATTACTGCAATGCATATAAAAAAGTATTTTTAAAAATTTACATAAAGAAAGGTGGCACAACAACCTTTCATGAAATTATTAATGATAATAATTTACTGAAAGTCTTAGGTAATAATACAATATATAAAAAATATGATTACCATATGATATAAATAGCAGCATATCTAAAATCACATGGACTGAATGTATAAAAATAGCTCAGTCAGACAGGTCCTCACTTTATTAAGCATACATATATAAAGCTGCAATGAAAAGAATTTAGAAGAAATCGGAAACTTCAGTTGCTATTTCTGTCCTTAAGTAATTATGAATGTAATTACCTAAATTATGCAAATACCCAGAACATGAAGATTTCAGGTCAGAATTCTGGTCATGAATGGCAATTTTCACACATTAGAAAATTTATTACCATCCTTTATAATGAATACTATATCAGCTTGTTGCCATTGCTTACAAATAAATAAAATTTTGAAATTTATAAGCAAATATTTAGAAAACTAATTTAAGTGTTTTCTGGGTTGTTAATACCTATCACTCGTTCAATATTGTATTCAGAAACAGAAACTGTTTAGGGTAATAAAAAAATTGATTTAAAACAACTTTGGTCAGACACATCTTGGTAATTTTTTTTCATGGGTACAGTGCACATGTAGTGTATTTTTATTGTTACAAGAAACATATATAAATAGGCAAATTCTAATCAAACATTTAACTTTAATGTTTAATAAAAAAAACACTACAATAAATCTGAACAACTTCATACGTTCTAAATTTCAAAATCTCAAGTTTTTATGATATTAATCACATAATTTTTTATTACAAAAATCAGCACTATCATATTTATAAGAGTTATTTAAAAAAATTATGGATTACTTTTTATTAGTTGATTAAAAATTTATTTTACAGCTACATAAGAAAGTTATTTATCATTATCTCTTAAATGCTAATATGGGCACTAAATTATAAACTATACTCTTCAAATGTACATAGGTCACTGAACATTACAGCAAATTTATATCACTACTTTTCAAAGCTTACAAAAGAAAAGTAGTTGCAAACGAGGTGCGGTTCAAACTTAGGGGCCAATCGGTAACAAAATGAGAACAATTGAAAAATGTATTAATGATTTCAGATATTAAAAATATACTTTATTTTTTTTAAATATCACCATTCCATTCCAAACACTTTTGATATCATGAAACAAGCTTCTTCAAACCCAGTGAAAAAAATTCCACCACCTGAGATTGTAGCCACTTTTGCACCAAGATTTTAATTTTCAATCGTTAACACATAAGCTAGTTTTCCCCTTGTTGTTAAAGTATTATTATTTAACATTGTTCCCTCTGTTTTCCCTTTGTCTCCCTCATAGTTAAAGCTGTTGGGGAAAGAGATGTCATCACAAGCAAAAGTAATTTTGTGATCCTTGTAAGCACTTGTCTACATTTTCGACACCCATTGTGCACACTGTTTACAATAGTGTGCCTAGAGTGTCATGAACATTTGAATGGCCTTCTTTAGATTCAATCATCATTAACTCACTTTTCCTTCATTGCCATAGAACGATGCGTTTCATACAACTGACGATGAAATTCAGCAGCATTATATACTCTTGCATTTAGAAATCTAATCAATGATAGAAGTTCAAAACTGTTGGGATTTGTTATAACCATTCTCATTTTTAACATACTATCTCACAATGGCAAACAACAATGAACTCATTAGTTCATTGTTGTTTGCCACATTCCCATTGGAATGTGGCAGTTACATGCCCAACAGACCAAAGCTACTGCGAATGCACAAACCAATCAATTGTTGCCAAATACTATTTATAACTCACGACTCTTACTTTTGAACCACACTTCATACAATAAGAAAAATTATGAAAAATACTTACTTCCCCAAACAATTTCCGTTAAACACATATCATCACCTTGTTCACATGTTTTTATTGTTTGTTTACATTTCCCTGAGTTGTCTCCCTGATCTAGACACACATAGCATTCTAAACACTGACCTGAAAATAAAATATAATATTTTTAAATTACTAAGGTAGAAAATGAATATTAAATCCTGTTTTTTTTTTAAGAAAAAAAATACAATGAATTATTATGAAGTCATGCTCATAAATGAAGTATAATTCAATTTTCCTTATAATTTAACAAAGCTAAATAATATTTAATTAATAAACAATAAATTATATATTTTAATTAAAATGGTATAAAATATAAATAGAATAACAGCATAACCTATTTCCCTATTAACGTTAAAATTATTGCTTTTTCTAAATACAAATTCGAAAAACTTAACAAACCTCCTACAAAAACCGTAATCAATAAAATTATTGTCTGAATAACGTTCATTTTCATTAAATGATCAAATAACACAACAACAAAATACCACACCCCTATCTCACATCTGTAAGTTATTAATTGTTTTAGTGTAAACCTAACACACCATTTCAATACTACCAACTGTTGAAATGAATCATCAATTATAGGAGTTATTAGATATAAAACTATCTGAATAAAGTATTTATACATTAAATTCGTGTTAACTTGCAAAAGTCATGTTCTGAGTTTTTATATTTATTTAAAATTGATATTTCATCTTGATTTTTTTCTTGAAATACAAACAATAATATTACTGTATATTTTTACATCGATTTACTTTTTGATTTAACTTTATACCCACATTTAAAAAAAAATTATTTTGCAAGTAAACTTTTTTTGAGAAATTCAAATTGTCCGTACGAAAAATTCTTCTTGTTTCTATAGATTTTATGTGTCAAAGAACCCTTGAAAAGCAAGGTTGGAGCGGTGGTCAGCTGTTTAGAGATGTTTGCGATTTATTGTAAGAATTAAAAGCTTAATTTTAATTTAACTTAGTGAAATCTATTTGCTTCTTTTTTTATACTTCATATTAAGTCGCTAAATGTTTGGTATTTCTGTGATGGCTATGGCTAAAGACTCTTTACAAATAAAAAATACTTAGTTTTTATTTATTTCATTTTATTACAGTATTTAAAAATTTCAACAATTGCGGCTTAAGTATATTAATATTTATTACTGAAACTTAAGCTGTCTCTATTATAACCATTTATTTTAGAAGCTCATTTTAATTGTATATTTTTTTTTATGTGTATTCGTTTATGATGCAGGTACTTCAAAAGATCTTGTATTATTAAAATGTATACGTTGGATCAGTATTTAAAAACTAAAGTTATTCAAACGTGTATGACCGGCCTTTAATTATTGGAGCAAGCATATTTCAGTTTTTTAGATTAGTTAATTATTTTTATATGAAAAAATGGTTGTTCGACACAGCTTGCTAAAAAACGTGCGCATTTTACTTGTTGGAGACAGAGGAGTGGGAAAGACTTCACTGATTTTATCTCTTGTTAGTGAAGAATTTCCTGAAGATGTACCAGCAAAATCTGAAGAAATTACAATTCCAGCTGATGTTACTCCTGAAATGGTTCCTACAAATATAGTTGATTATTCTGGTAAGTAGTTCATATAAAGTATGGGAATTTTTTTGTTTTTATAAAATAAGGTTACCAGGGATTAGATTTTTTTCCTTAAACAATATCTCACAAGAGGTTTTAAATTTATTCGTTCACTTTTGCGACAACACTATTTTGTGGAAGCATAAATATTTTTATAATTATTAATGATTTATTTACCTAAAGGTGTTGAGATATAGTTCAGAAAGTAGTTTACCATGTTGTTTCACATAATATTTTACCGAGTACGGCAGTACTGCATATAGAATCATGTACTCTGATACTTGTTGACCATTGGTTACCAATGCAAGTTAAGAGCAAAATATTATTGATTGTGATAAAAAGACAAATTTAATTCTTAAGTGAAGTTTCTAAACATAATTAGTTACAGTTTTTTGATTTTTGAGAGAGATGTACCCTTGGCAGAAACATTAATCATTAGTTTACAGAATTTTTTCTAATAGTGAACAAAAAATTGTTAAATTCTATTTCTTGTTTCGCTTCTTTGTATGCAAAAATGGTATTAAATATTTGTAATTTTTTTTGTCCTAAAATAACATAAAAAAATCTACGTGAAATTTCTTAAACAAAAATTATTACTATTATAAAAGTCTTAGTTTTTCTGTGTATTTCTGTTTTTAAAAACAAATTGCTGTAAGTGCACAAGTTATATTATCCTTTAATATTGTAGAGGTATGCATAGTTTTATAATATTTTTTTCTGGTTGTAATATTATTAAAATTATATAATTTAATTAAAAAGTAAAGATGGAATGTCATCTTGCGTATTCAAAACTAATTTTGTTACATAACAAAATCGTGTAATGATTACTGAAGTTACATTTACAAATTGTGTTTTTTTTTCAAATTTTGTGTCCAAAATAAAAAATCAATAACTAAGGTAACAGGCCTGTTTTTACATTTTAATTTTTAGGTACTAGTAGTACTTATAAAAAAAAAAATTGGACTGTTACCGAGTGTCCATTAAAAAAAATGACTAAGATTTTGGAATGCCTCATTTTTGGGGTCCAAAAACCACGTATGGGACAGGTGGAAAAAATCTGAAATGTTTGCAGCAGTAAGTACTTTTTATGTACTTTAAAACTATATAAAATTTATTTTGTCACTTAAAGTATTTGATGAATAATGAAACCAACAAAACCGCTAAAAACACTGTTCTTTCTATCCATAAACAATGTATCCAAAAATACTGATATGTATTTTTTCAGATTATAAAAATTACAACTATACTCATTAGAATAAATTGATTATTAATAAATAGTCAATTTCAGAATGATAAGTGATAATTACAAAATGATAAACAATTGAAATACATTAACAATTTGTTCAGTTCACTTTTTTTTACCTTATTTTACTCCTCTTAATGGAAGATATAAATAAATCTTGGACTTTTTGATAACAAACAACTAATGTAACTTAGTGCTCCTGCCATTTTTTTTATTGATTAAAACTGATAAGTCCTCATTCATTTATGGTGTAATGTGTCTTCTTCCAGTAGTTGACAGAAAAAACTCTGAAGGTTTGAGAATCTTTAAAATATTTTCCAATTGAACCTATGTTTGATTATCTCTCAATGATTTCTTAAAAGAAGTACGAGGACCCTGCGGATGGGCAAAGTGTATTCTATATTCCTCTTCATTTTCATGTATTTTGATTTCAATGACTTTGCCTAACCACTACTTGCCATTGTATACACAGCAGATGTAATGTTTACATTTGGGCTTTGATAAACCTATAAAGTATTCAGATACATTAATCCCCATGTGTACCGATACTATTGTAAATGTTTCTGATTCAGAGGTCGCCCAAACTTTCAGAATACATTTCTGACTTGTTGGAACAAAACCATGAAAGGTTCTTGTTTATGGGACTGCTGTGATTATCTACAATGAAAACTGAGGTATTCTACATAAGTCCCTTGAAGATATTTATTACAACAGAAAATAAATGTTATATTTTTAATATTGTCTTTGCAATAATTATACATTTTAGAAGGTGTAACAATTTGATTGTTGGCTATCTTTTGAAGGGTTACTTTAGTCAATCCTTTTTGTGGTTCCACCAATACTCATGGTCCTTTTCCATGGTATGAGGCAAACAAATGCCATTCAGCTGAGATTTCAAAATCTTCTTGATGGTAACACAAATCTATAAAATGTTTTTGTTTTTATCTTGGCTGAGGAGCCATCAAAAAAATAAAAAATTGTTCAACTTTTGGTAACACTGTTTTTACCTTATTTATAACTTTTCAAAATAACTCTTTTCGAAACAGAAGAACGATATAATATTTGTACTTTAAGTACTCACTAAATCACACAATAGCTTTGGCTTTGTCATTTTCCTTCTTTTTTAAAATATATGAGAAATGGATGTACTATGACATAAGTTTTTGACCATTGATACGACTGGACTTCATCTTGTATCACAAAAGGAAAACTTTTAGAAAATTCTTCCATTACAATACATTCACTCTCCAACAAATTTTCCTTTTTAATATTGAGGAAATTAGCTTGCATCTTTGCAACAAAATTATGCCTTTTTAGATTATTTAAATTTTCAGTAAGTTTAAGTACTCTTGAAATGGAAGAATTGGAGTAGTTAGTTCATAACAGCCAACAGAAACCCACTGTTTGAAGATAATTTCAGAATCGAAATCATCCCAGCTCTCTTGCAGTAATTTGATGACTTCGTTAGTGCCTGGACATTTTTCACACAGTGACAGCATGCATGTTTCATTTTTTATATAAAATACCATGGTTGAAAGAAGAATTTTATCAAATTTAATTTTTAGAGCTGATAATATGAGTTTTACATTTTGTGGTGGATGACATGCACACAAACAGAGTGAGCACCCAACCCATTAGCCAGAATACAAAATTTAGGTCTTAAGTCAGCAAGTTTTGAGAAACCAATATTTAAATTATTTTTTTCTTTGAAGGCTGTGTTCAATTTTTTAACTTGCATAAGATAAGCCATTTTTGAATATTAATTTTCTTTCGGTCAGCTTGTCTTGCAGAGACACAATCTTGGTATAATTTAGCTGTGCTCATCATTCTGGTAAAAATCTTGGACACATTTAATAACATTTTCATCAATTACGTGACTGGATTTCTTTTTGCTGATTTGTGGAAAAATTCACTTGTTTTAACCAATTGTTTGGGTTGACAGGCTAAGTATTAACTAACACTAAACTCATTTAAAATTTTTGAATGCTCCAGTTGCTTGCTAATAAACTTAAAATATTAAATTTTCCCTGGGTTGATGTAATTTTCATTTTATTGTTTATTTTAATGATTAGTTCTTTGTATTCCCTGCCTAAATCAGCAAAATTTTGTGGTACTAAACTGGTTTCTTCTGGTAGAAATATTTAAATCAAAGGAAACGTTTAATTTACTGGTAACTGACTCTGCTGTTTTTGTAATTTAATTTTTTTTAAATTTGTTCCTTTGCGCAGCTCGATAATTTTTTAACCTTACAGGGAAATACCAAGTGGTGAACAAGCTTTATTCACTGACTCGTTTATAACATATTGACTATAACATTTGTGGTTTTTGTATTTGTTGAAGCATTTTGTACACAGAGCTGTGAATGGAATTATTTTTAAATTTGGATTGCTTGTTGAAAGTGTCAAAGAGCTTTCTTAACCAATTTAGTGACAGCCAAATCGGTCAGAATGACTTTTCCCATTAATATGAAAATATTTATCTAAATATTCCGTTTTATGAAAAGTACAAATATTTTTTGTTTCAGTACATTCACTTCTTGAAGATATCAATGTTATTTGCTGTTTAGTAACTCTAAAATATCTTACTGAAGATCTATTGTAAGTCAATTTGTGATATACTGTTTCGGTGTGAATGCCAGTTGTACATTTCATTATATATTTTTATAAAATGATAGATAGGGTTCTCAGATTCTTGTGACATTAATATTTTTAACAAAATTTAAGGTTTACATAGGTTTTCCGTTAAGGGGCTTTTTACACCCCTTATGGATTTTTAACTTTTATAGTTTTTTTAATTTTTTTTTATCCGTTAAGGGGCCTTTTACACCCCTTATTGATTTTTATGATACTTTATATTTTAGTTACAATTTTTATTTCATTTTATTTTATTTTTTAAGATTATATCTGTGTTATTAGTTGTAAGTTTTACATTGTTAGTTTTAAGTTTTAGATCGTATCTCATCTGTGATATTAGTTTTAAGTTTTAGTCAAGTGTTTAGTTTTAGTTCTCATGTGATATTAGATGTAAGGTTTTAGTGAATTACTTTTTACACATTTTATTTTTTAGTTTTAGCAGTTTATTTTTAATTCGGGTGATAATAACGCGTTAGCATTTTTCGCCTATCCAAAAAAAAAAAAATTTATAAAATGCAAGGGTTCTTACAATAATAATGCAGTTAGTATAAATTGTAAAACTACCAATTGCACCTCACTTTGTCTTATTCTAGTTTCTCTACAGCCAAAATAAAAATTTCTTTAATTAATAAATTTAAAAATAAAAGATATTGCATTAAAGAGAAGTTCTCTGCTAATAAAATTACTTTATAAACAAAGTGTAAATTACCTAACCACAGTATTAGTACTAGTTTCCAGCCTCCGTGGCACGAGTGGTAGTGTTGTAGGTCAAAATGTCGATGCTTCGAGCAGCGTTTTGAGTGGGAATTTAATCTCCAATTGATTTAACCGTTGCACATATGGCATTCAAAGTCACATAGGTAGTTAGATTGATTTAGAGTAGGCGCAAGGTTTCGCGCTTCCACGCTGCGGTTATATAGTTTTAGGGCTATGTGTAGGTCGACCTAAGCCTACGGCGAGGGCGTTTGCTGCTGAGGTATCTTACTCTGATGGTAAATGTCGACCGCGGGATTTGCATCAGGGGCATCCCAACCGAGGCCTGGCTGATGACTGAGGTAATAAGTACGAAGGTCAATAAGACGACTCCCGGTAAAGCCCCTCCTGGCTAGGAACAGGAGGGGTGGTGTGGCGACCGGAATCGTCACTTGGTTGGTGTCTTCCCCTACGGGTGTTGGGATGTCTCGGCCTTTCATCTGGAGGTCCTGGGTTCGAGTCCCGGTCCGGCATGGCATTTTCACACACGCTTCAAAATTATTCATCTCATCTTCTGAAGATATACCATATGGTGATTGCAGAAGTGCTTTAAATGAAGCCCTGTTATGAGCTTGCTTGTTAACTGCGATGAGTCATCACTTTGGGATAGAAAGGACCAGCTTTTAGCATTCTACGTTGTCTGTCTCAAAGAACAAACCAAATCACCCTGCTTTTGACTCAGTTCTTGGGAATCCTAATTTAGGAAGATATGAGAACCAACCACATTGTACTGCCCCTGTAGGTGTTCGTACCTGTCATCTATTGCACCTTATAAATGTTGGCATGCCTTCTATTTTTCCGAAATATCCATGCTCATATCCTCCGTGAGAATCCTCCAATGCTCATATCCTTCCAAATTTAATTTTTGACCTTATGACTGACAATAAAGAATCAACACCACCTATTATCTTACAGCAAATGTTTCAACATATCCTATCCAAGTCAAATGCAGATGCAATAGTATACGCTGATATTGTTGGCCATCACAACAATGCCATTGGTTGTGCATTTATTGTCGATAATAGAATATGTATGTTTGGCCTACCTAGTATCACAAGTGTATTTACTGCTGAACTATATGCAATAAATAAGGCTGTGAATATCATTAATCCTACATATCGAAATATCCTTATTTGTAATTTTGTTGAGGGTATAGACTTCTGTGTAACAGCGACCTCTGCAACACCTCTTTGTTCCTCCTACAAATTATCGTTAGGTAGTAGAATGGTGTTTACAATCTTTTGTCGGTCATGTAATGGGCAATAGGTGTTTGTTTTTTGAACCCACTCTTTGAGATCACTTAGACAATTCTTCCCCAGTTGAATTTGACAATTCCAGTGCGTGTTCAGCAGTAAAAATATAAACATTTCCTGTTTGTGTCTTCTGTATAACTTTGTGACAATACTGACTGACAATTTTTAATTATAATAGAATTTACATTACTCCATGCTGTTCCAGCGCTATATACAACACTTTCTAATGACACACTTTTAAGTAATTCAGTTATTTGTAATTCTGAGTTATTGATAGCGATCAGCAGCTCTCATCAGTAATAAGGTTTAAATGCCTGAATAATTCCTCAGTCTAATGTTTGGATCAAAGATGTGATGTTCTTGGGTAAAAATATTCTGATTATTTTCCAGTCTTTAGATTTCAGCAAGTCAGTAGGCGGATAAGTAGGGCAGTTGTTGAGAAGTAATAAAGCTTTTTCTTCCAATTTTCAAACTCGTAGATAATTTTTAACACAAGGCATACATTCTTCATTAAACCACAGTAAAAAGGTTTTACATATCATCCAAGCATTTTTATTATTTTTAAAAATAACCGGTAATGAATTTATATTAAGATGTTTGAAGCAACATGAGCTGGCATACTTGCCAATCAGCAACGGTTTCAGTTTATGATTTCCTGACTTATCGGTACACATTTATTGGTTACCTGTTCTTTGTTCATTTTCATACCACACTTATTTGGTGCCTGCTTCGCATTCAATGTTTTTGTTGGTAATAGTTTATAGTAAAAAGCAGTTTCATCACAGTTATTCAACAGTTCGTCGCTGAAGTTATTCTTGTTATTAACTGATTGTAATATTGTTTGTGAAAAAATGTTCGGCTGCCATTGTATCTGCTAAACTAGATTCTCCTTCGATATTTACCTAGCCTATGCTATGACGGATTTTCCATTGCGATAACCAACCGCTAGAAGCTCTGAATTCTTATCCATTGTTAATTTATTCATAAAAATTTAGTGCCTGAGTTTGCAGTATTGACCCTGATAGCAGCATTCCTTTTCCCATTTTTTTTTCAAAAATCAAAGGAACATATACTAATGTACAATGTTAACATGACCTAGTCTAACCTTTTTGCGATCAAGTCGGACCATTTCCTCTATGTAATCAATAAAAGGACAATATCTTCTTTCGCCCAATCATGATTGACACAGTACCTTCAGGCACACCGAATGCACAGGATAAACTGATTTTTGAACGATCTGCTTTAACGTATTCAATAATTTCTAATTTTTCTGATTCTTTACAGAATTAGAAAACGTTTTTCGTTTAGACATGTTATCAAATACGAACAAAAACAAATACTATAAAATTTAATAAATTGATCAACTTAATAAAATTTAATGCTACTGATAAAACACAGTAAAAGCAGCTTGGAATAAATCGCAGTATGTAATAACATTCAGATACCGTACACTGTGCCTTGTACAGACAGCACATTGATGGTCTTACCATTGTTAACAGGAAACAAATCATGTGTAGTATATCAAGAATTTCTACTATTACTGTATTAGAATCAGCTTTTCTCTTTATCTGTTTAGCCTCAGGAACTACCGTAAGATATTACTTCAGAGGATGAATGAGGATGATGTGTATGAATGTGAATGAAGT
>JAAAKQ030480547.1:0-18561 GCA_010016005.3 Zanna intricata
GTAACAACAAATAAATTTCATATTATGGTTAGTCAAAATCTGCAAAATTCTAAATGTTTTCATGTATAAGTCTTTATGACTGAATAATCAGAAAGGTTTGTGATCAGTTAGAATGTGGCGTTATCTACATCAGATTCATGATTAGTCATAGGGGTTATGTATAATAATGAAATTTGGCACATTCCAATTGATTGGTTCCTTTCATATGATTGGAAGAAATTTACTTAATATAATTATAATAAATCAGTACCTAAACGTATGTATGTATTTTGGTTTTTAAAGTCAATACATAAAAAAAAAAATTGGCTAAAACTCAAGAACCTGCAATGATCTAATTTTTTAAACAAAATTTTATTGAAATTATTTCTGAATTAATATAGTTGTTCACGAATTCGACAATAAGCAGCGTGCAAAAACTCAGAAAATTATTCAGAATACTATTTTATAGTATCATTTGTTTTGTAGCAATTTTCAAGGTATATCTCTTTGCTTGAAGCAAAGATAAATGATAACCAAGAATAGTGTTCCTGAACAACATCAAAGACAACAGCAAACTCTTGGAAGTTGATGTTATAACTCATCAACCCTTGGGTTGAGGAGAAGATTAACAAGAAGTATAGTAATATTGGAAACATTTATGAAACACAATGGAAAATAGAATAAAACAAAAATAAGCGATAATAAATATAAATTAAATAAGTGTTTAAAATAAAAATTGACTATGACGGTACCTGTAAATTCAAGTTTCAGTAGGTAAAATTATAAAGTAAAACAATGAAAAAAGGCAACTGGATAATGTAATGAAGGATAATATACTTTTTCAATTTGGAACTAAATCAAATAATATAGGAAAGCAAAATAAAAGCAGTTTGACAAAAATCATTAATAGAACAATAACAAAATAACATTAAAGAGAAGTGTTGTTAATCAGAATCTTGATTAGTTAGTTATGTTAAAATATTGGGCACAAAATAAAAAATAATAAAAAAATTATTAGTATATGCCTCAAAAAACGGATTTTCATGATACTCTAAAATTATATTAGACAATAAAAACTGCACTTTGAAGGTGGAATACAATCATTAATGCATAAAAAAAATTTGTACAAATTTATTTTAGGGTATTATTATGCAAAAGGTTTTATAAAATTCAAAGGCCAAAAGCATCTGCCTTAAAATAAAGCAAAAATACGCGTACTTTCTTGTGATTTCCTACTACCCAGTCTTATTTGAAACATTTTAATTATTTAATTAAAAAGGGTAAATTACCTGATAGATCTTTATCTATCGTATATTTTGAACAAAACCGGTATATCTTGTCATTTGTGCAAATGATTAGTGATTAATTTTTCACTATCTGTAATATTGTAAATCATGTGTAATAAATAAACTGTCCATATAAAGCTGTATTAATACCACCCACATACATCACAATTTCAAATATTTTATTAAACAATGGTAGAAGTTCTACAAGCTTGTACAAAGATAGAAAAGAGATATGTCATCCACTCTCCTTTGTACAAAACCTAATGGAACTCAATCATACAGGCCTGAAGAAACACATAATCAATCAACAAGAATCGGTTGAAAGTTCTTAAAAAATGTGGTTTAACCACAGTAAAACTACAGAATCAACATAGTCATTCATCCAATCCAGAAGCAATTTTTCTGTTGCTAAAGAATGCACCATGAATCTCAACTTTTAATTTCATAGCAAAATGTCACAACACCAATACTGACATCATTGTCAGATCTGCAAATGATGTCAGGTCTGAGATAGGCAAAATTAGTCTGATTTGTCTGTGATAGACAAAGTATGAAAGTCACTTTTCCTGGATCAACATTATCTGGAAGTAAGTTTCAAAAACGTTTTTTAGATTAAAACTTTACTTGTTAGATGGTATAACCATCTGTTGGTGAAACCAATGGTTGTAAGTGGCCAGACAAGAGCCACAATTTGCTCCCAAAAATGGTGTAGTTATTCTTAATAATAACAAGTATACAAATTCCACTTATTACAGAATTTGAGGAGTTAAGAGGTTTACTTCTTTACTAAACCAAAACATTGATTCACATCAGCGTACTAAACCAAATGAAATATGGTAATAAACTTGAATAACCGCCTTCACTCTTTTTATCTTCTTCCCTAACCTTCCTATATTTAAGGTGCTGTACATGCATCACGCCATAAAAAAAAACTGAGACACACAGTTTAAAGCAGAAATTTAATGCATCCCTTTCAGTTATAAAACAATGCATTTTATACACACTTCCTCAACTCAGAATAATATACTACCCTTCCTGAGTACAACAAAAATTATATCTTTTTTTAATTTGCGTGGTTATTACGTGTTAATATTGTAAGCAAATTTTTAAATAAAAAATTAGAGTACATGTTTTCTCTTTAACATTCAGCTATCAGAACAATCTAATAATAGGAACCATAGCCTTGATTACCCTTTGAATACCCTTGATTCCAATTAGTTTTGATTAATGATGCTCCAAAGAAGCTATATTCTGTACAACTTTATGAGTATTATTTCAACAAATCAAAATCCTGTTAACTGGCTTAAAATCTTAATATATAATTACAAATTTGTAAACTTTTTTTAATATCATACAGATAAATAATAACCACTTATGCAAATAATTATTATAAACAACCTACATTCAAAGTTTATGATGAATCATCATTAAATTATATAAAGAAAGGATTTTTTTGTGCACTACTCTTAAAAGGGTTTTCTTTTAGTTATCACATAAAATAATAACGAAAATAAATTGATGAGGCTGTGCCATAATTAATTTTTTTTTTATCTCTTAAATATTTGTAATAAAGATAATAAAAATTACCTCAGCTCCAGAGACAACTGCACCTAACACATGCAACAACTCAATTGCAAGGGTTGGATACCTATTCACCAAATCGGTTTGAAAGCAATCTAAAACAAAATTAAAGGAGTAAGTAAAATTAAAATAAAGTAACTAATACTCTGAAAAATTAGAATGTGTTACATAATGTCATTAAAGTAGATTAATTAAATGAAATAAAATTATTTTCAAAGTAATAATAAATTCCAATCTTCTCCAAACTTTAGTAAAGCTGGAGAAACCATAATACTGAAAAGTTAATAGGAATCCATATTGCTGCAAAAATATGAGGGTGAATAAAATATAAACGGTAATTTTTTAATAAACTTATATATTAATATACACAATTCATACCTTCATCATTTCTCTATATAGTCTCCTGCACTATCTACTCACTTTTGCCAACAATTTGGGAGCTTGAATATTCCTTATTTATAAAAAGTTTGAGGATGAGTCATCAACCAATTGCTCACACACTCCTCCGATGTCTTTATTGTTTTTTAATCATTCACTCCAACATTTTTGTTTGCAATTCTTTCAAGGGCACAAACAAAAAATAGTCACAGGGAGATAAAGCTGGACTGTAGGGAGGATGATAGGGGTTTCCCAGTGCATTTTTTCCAATTTATTCCTTGTCAAAGTCATGTGTATGACCTGGTGTCATGGAGAAGGATGAATCTCAAGCATACCCCATCTTTTGTTATGACAGACGGCTTTTGTTGACTTTAGCAGCTGGCAATAGTAAGCCGCATTCACATTTTGCTGACTGTAAAGAAAACCAATGAGTTTAACTCCCCTTAAATCAAAAAAAAATATGTTGCAGGAACTTTTCTGGCTGACAGATGGGTTTTGGCTTTCACTGGGCAGCCCTCATCCTTCCTTGGTGTCTCCTTACTTGTGATTTTTGACTCAGAAGTGTAATGATGGACCCATGTCTCATAATATTAAAGATGTGCAATAAAAAATCATTCACTTCTGGCTAAAATCGATTCAGAAGTCTCTCACAGATCTCCAACCTAATCTGTTCTTGATTTTTTATCAACAATTTTTAGAAACCCATCAAGCATTAATTTTTGTAAATCCAAGAAGATCACTGATAATGGACTGAGCATTCCCATAGCTGATACCCACTTCTGACGCGATTTCTTCAACAGTATACCAACGATTACCTTCAATAAGCTCTCTAACAGCAAAGATGTTAACAGTTGTGAAACTTGAATTTGGCATTAATCAAGACTTCCCTATTCTAAATTTTCTCACTTGCCCTTAAAATGGTATTTAGCACATTCCTTTCCTCTTCCACTATTCTCAATAGCTCCTTATTTGTTACTCTATCTGCCAATACACGTTTACCATTTTACCCCACACCCGTATTTCAAACGCCTCGATTTGCTGATTTTTGTTGCCTTAATTTTTTCTTCCTTTCTTGAAGTTCATGTTCCTGTTCCATAAAGCATAACAATCCAAATAAAACATCTTGCCAATCTTTTCCTCAAATCTAAATTTAATTTCCTGCATAGCAAACTCCTTTTTCTACTAAATGCCTCCTTATCCATTGCTACTCTCCTTCTGATTTCTGTTAACTGTTAAAATCTTCTGTTATGAAGTTACACAAAGAACTTAAATTTAAATTTCGCCACCTGCTCTAGTCCCAATTTTTACACTAATATTTTCATCTTTGCCACTTAATAGTATACAATACATTCTGTTTTCTTTTTATTAATACTCATCCCTAGGTTCTCACAAGCATTATTTAGATCATAAAGCATTTCATTTAACTTTGTTACACTTTCTGGTAGCAACACCATGTCATCACCAAATCGTATACATTCTATTCTTCTACCACCTATTGCTACCCCTCTTTTATCCTTCAAACCATTGTTGATGATTTCTTGTAAATAAATATTGAATAATTCTTAATTTTCTTATAAGGTGAAGTTTTCATTTTTTAATCATTTTTTTTATTAAAATACTGAATAGTATAGGTGACATGCAGCATCCTTGTCGCATTCTCCTTCCTATTTCTATCTTTTGCATTGCCTCACTTCCTATTCTTACTTTTATTTTTTGGTTTATATACAACTCCTTCATAAGTCTCCTATTTTTACAAACAATTCCTTTCTTTTTCAAAATTATCATTGATTTATCCCATCTTAGTCTATCAAAAGCTTTCTCAAGGTCTACAAACGCAACATATACTCTTCTCTTTTCTATATATCTTTCATCAATAATTTGAAGCAGTCCTATAGCATCCATAGTCCCAACTTCCCTTCTAAAGCCATATTGTTCTTCTGCAATATTTTCATTCAATATACAGTATAACCTCCTGTTCAGAATTCTATTGTATCCAGAAAGTCCATAGATCATCTACCCTCATCATATATTTTATTACACAGATCTAACAATAGAATTTCTTCATTCTATCCAGGAGCTTTAAATAACTCAATTTATCACATCCTTTAGCTTTTCCATTAGCCATCACTTTCATGGTCATACTTACTGTACATTTTAATATATTATAACTACTAAATCTCAACCCATGTATATCTTGCCCTTTAAGGAATTTCAAATATTGTGTTTCCCACTACCATACCATTTTCCATGCAGAACTCAACTAATCTCTCTCCTCTTTTGTTTCTATTACCTAAACCATATTTTCCTAATATCCTGTTTGCTTGTCCATTACCCACCACAGTATTCCAGTTTCTCATCATTAATATAAATGCCTTTCTTTCTCTAGTATATTTTACAGCTTTCCATAGTACTCTCAACTTCTTCAGTATATTGTGGTATTGGCATATATACTTGAATTATTACAAGATCTTTATCACTACCTTCTATCATTATCATCATCAGGCAGTCATCAACATATTTCCCTTAATTACTTCTCATACTCTCTCTCCCTCTTTTCCTGTTTAGCTTCCAGAACTACCGTAAGGTATTACTTCAGAGAATGAATGAGGATATGTATGAATGTGAATGAAGTGTAGTCATGTACAACCTCAGGTCAACCACTCCTGAGAAGTGTGGTTAATTGAAACCCAACCACCAAAGAACACTGGTATCCACGATTTAGTATTCAAATCCGTATAAAAATAACTATCTTTACTAGGGTAATTATTTCTCTTACTAGTTTCTTTTTTATTAATACACCAATTCCACTCCTACTACTTCTTTTGGAACCTGAGTAGTAGAGATAGAAGTTCCCACTCAACTTTCTCCAGTTCCTCCTCACGTCACTTCACTCATTCCAAGTACATCTAATTTATTTCTAGTCATTTCCTGTTTTGTGTTTTTAAGCTTTCACCTTTTGCAGTAGTGACAGCGCATTCCATGACCTGTTCTTATCATATTTCCTGTTCTTTTTAATTTTTCCAGCCCACCCTGCACAATTACCCTTTCTGTGTACATACCTTATTCTTACTTCTTCATAAGCATGAAACCTTGTTGTATTCCCCTCCTGAAGATCTGAATAAGCAGAAGCTTACACCTATGGAGTCTTTTACAAAAAGGTCCATCCTATGCCATGATTAACTAAGGTTATCCTTAAGGATCTTTAGTGCAGTGGTTTTCCATTGCCTTCTGTATTGTAATACTGTTGATCTGATGATTCATCCGCTTGAACTAACATAAACATTTATGGATAAACTAATCTAATACTCTTTATAATACACCAGGAGCTTCTACGCAAATTTATTTTTACAAATAAAACTATCATATTAATATGTCTATAAGACAATTATTTCATGTATTATATTTATTAGATAGAGAAATTTGAATATAAATCTGATAAATTAAGAATAAAAATAGTGTACATATGAAAGAATATTGGTGGAGCTAACAAACTATCTGAGAAAAATTATTGTATTATTGAAGGTTACAGATGACTGAATTATCAATTTATACAGATTATAATACAGAAGTATTATAATAATTATAATAATTCTGATTGAAATAAAAACAACATTTTTACACTGTTTGCATACTGATAAATTAGTAGAAACATTTTCTTTTCAGTTTATTAAGATCGTAACATGGTTATTAACAGCTAAATTGTTTTTTTATTATCAGTTATGAAGAATAACCAAACATGACCAGGGGACTTACAATTCCATATTAACTTCTTTTAAAAAATATGATGAAGTGACTTAAATTACATATCTTGATCATAAAATTGGATTTACAAATCTCAGTTCCGGCAAAAAAAAACACAATAAAATTAAAAGGAAATAAAATATTGGGAAAAAGAAGTTGGAAAATGAGTTTAGATTAATATATAATTTTAAGCAAGAAGAGTTAAACAAATTTACATTACATAAAATGTTTAAGTCACAAACTACATTCTAATTGTGCTATAAAAATTCACTTTATTTTTGCTTAATCAGCATGACTGTAAGACAATGATTTAATATTTGTAACAGTTTTTAGGACAAGATTGCAAACCTTACAATCTGATGGGCTCATAAGACATGGAACGCATTAAAAGTAGAATTCTGGAATTTAAAAGATGTGAATGAAATTAGAATAAAGTGCCAATAGTCAAAGCAGCCATGATTAATAAACTGAATAATCAAAGGTAAACAATATTAGATTCAGTTACATTGTGTGCAACTAATATATTAATGTTATTAAACAAAGTAGTTGATAACACTTTAAAGTGAGAAAAGAAATCAAGAAAAGAAGAAAACCAAACTTACCATAAATAAAAGGTATAACTTCAACATGAAGAGTTGCAGGCTGGAATATGAGTTTATCAAGAGGAACCTTAACTGATGGTGAGAAATGTCTCCAAGTAAAATATGGATCATATAAACATTCCAGTAAATGGCACAGGCTGAGGCAAAATTCTAAAGCTTCATTTTCAAAATTACAACTGCCTCCAACCATCTAAATTATACAGAAAAAAAAATACATACATTTAATTTTATGTAATTTTATAAAATGTAATAAACGCTGACAAAATTATTAATATAAAAGAGGAATATATTGATTTATAATCACCAAAGCAGTACATGTAACATAAACTTAAAAAGGAACTGCCCCAACTAAAATATATAAAATAATAGTTTTAAACTATTATTTAAATTTTAATTTTTAGGTGACGCCAAATTAAAAATAATTAATAGCAATCTAATCCTTAATTTTATACAAACTTCAAAAAATCAAAATTAATGATTTTGAAAAGCTATTTTATCTTATATCTTTTAGTGAGATTTTTTACATCAGTTTCACTTTTTTCAAAAACTTATTTTAGTTTTTTTTTTTTTTTTGTTTTATTTTTATTAAGAATTTACAAAGGTGAAATAAAACCACTGCCCATACAAAAATTACATTCAAAATTAACACAATTCCAAGAAACCAGTGACTTAAAAATAAAAAAAAAATAACAGAGAAACCACAAAAAAAAACTTTTACCAAGCATTAACTAAGGATTTCTGAAATGTGAAAGAGAGGTGGATTTTTTTTTACAGCAAGTTTACTATTTAGTTTTCTTGAACTTTCACAATAAAATACTGAAAACCAAACAAAATATTATGTTGGAAAAATAATGTAAAATATTTTCAAAATGTCTCAGCAGAGAATGTAATTTTTGTTTAATTCTTAACTGCATAGATTGCCATACATGCACATCTCAATTCCCTCCTGAGGGAGAACACCCACCTTGCGGCATTGCCAGTTGCCACACCACCCCCTCCGTTCCTAGTCAATTTGACTTTACCAGAGGTCGTCTTTTAGCCCTTGATCTGATAACATTCCACAGCTATCAATCAACCTCAGGGAGATCCCACCTATGTGAACGCCCGAAAGGGACATTCACATTAGCAAATTTTGCCTGTTGTACAATGCCTTCTGAGAAGACATAGGACACCATATTTAACCACACTGCCCTCAGAAACCTGCTTTATTATTCTGCGGTAGCATGAAAACCCTGCGCCTATTTTTCATCACCTACTGAGCAAGCAGATGCTAGACTCTACTCACGATCAAGCTAATAACTTTAACTTGCCAAAAGAGCCAAAAATTTATAGAATGAACTGCGAACACCAATTATAAACTGTCCTCGAGACCATATATGCACAACTAATTTTTTACTGTTTTTATTGAGGACTACTATGAATAATTTCATTTAACACAGATTTTCCTTAACAGGGGCAACAGACAGCCATGCTTGTTCATTGTTTCTTCACCAGGTTGCACTTACCAGCTGGGAAGTGGTGATATCTGCTATTTTAGGTTATGGTTTCACATGAGTTCATGATTTCTAAAATCCAAGTATATAAAAATAGTGAATTTAGCTGTCTTCTGATATTGGAAAAAATATTACTGAGTTCCCAAAGTATGTGATATCTATATAAAGATTAACATATTAATAATTAATAGTTATTCATAACATAACATAGTTTTTTAAATGTTTCATATATGACATTATGTGCACGGTGTTACTATTGTTGTTTACTGGTTGTGCCACATATGGAACATCATGTATTGTAATCAATACAAATTTTTCTGTGGCATTGAAAATCAATGACATAAAAATACTAAAATAGTCAGAAGAAAGAATGCAATGAAAGAATGAAGGAGTATAGGAAACTAAGAAACTAATCAGAAATATACTATTCGACTTGGTCCTACAGTGACTGGTGTCGGAAAAAAATAATAACACTAAATAAATAACAATAACATTGGTCAGTCATTATTTACCCTACTGTTAATTTTTTTGTTGCAGTTATGGACAAGGAATTCGTGAACAATGATGATATTATGGGTTATCTACTCCCACCATCTGGTGTAACCAAAGACTACTGCAATAACAAAGATAACGACTCAGATTATTCAGTTTTCTAATGATGAAGAAAGTGAAGATGAAAGAAAAAACAGAAGAAATACCTTACCTGTTTTTTTTTCTACTCCTGATCCATCTGATCAAAATTGTTTATTTTTAATGGATGATAATGATTAAGAAAAAGGAGCCATATTCTTGGAACCTGTCATCATATTGACCTGCAATTTTGAACAAAAATCTGACCCAGAGAGGGACATATACTACAAGACACATTGCTTGTCCTTCCAATCCCATCAACTTCCATTTAGCAACAGGAAGCTAATATAAGAAATGAGCCTTTGCCAGAGGATATACCACTTGTCTATGCAGTTCCATTAACTTTCACTCCTCAACAAAAAGATAATACTAGAGATGAGTCTTTGGCAAAGGATACATCATTGGTTCATGCAATCCCATTAACTTCTGTTCCTCAACAAGAACCTACTATGGGAGGTGAACCTTTGCCAGAGAACACATAACCTATCCATCTAATCGATCAACTTCTGCTCATCAACAAAAAGCTAATACAGGAGGTAAGCTTTCTTCAGTAACTCTAGTAAGTTAGATGTTAAAAATCCCTGAGAAAAAGGCTGATAGTTTAAAGAAAATAATAAAGGCCATGAATAAAACCACTAATAAAAAAAATAAAATAGGCAGAACTCAATAAAGAAAAAAAAAAGAAACTAAAAAAAAACAGAACGTTATGAAAGTAAAGGGGAAATAGTCCAAGAAAAAGAAAACATCCAATAAAATATAGGAAGCTGAAAAAAAAGATAATCCATGTATTCCAAGGCTACATGCATAATTACACGAACAAAGTTTTCCATTTCACAAAAGTAATAAGAAACTCAATGAGGAAATAATGAGTTTAGACTCGCCATATTTATTTTTTAAATATTTTTTACTGATGAGTCCTTTAAGAGATTGTAGAAGAGTCACAGTTGTTTTATTATGCAAAAAAAAATCAAAATGTATAAAGATAATCACCGATTGCTATGCAAATAAATAAGTTTTTATTTGTATACTTGTCTTCAATTCATTTACCCAGTGTCTGGAAATACTAAGTGAAAATCTTGGGAAAAAAATGAAACTATCAAGGAAAGAATGAATGTGAATCAGTTTAAGTTCATGACAAATTTACTTTTCAATAATAATGAAAATACAATCCCATGTGGAAATCCTGGACATGATCGTTAGACCAATTGGAGGGATTAAAAATAAAGATTTAAGAGTGTTGCAGTCAAAGAGAAGTTCTTTGGTAATAAGCAGCTTTGCGCAACTAAAGTGAAATATTAGGGAAATTTATGCTGAAAAAACCACATAAATAGGTTATAAGTTGTTTATTTTAAGTGGCATAGTCGATACGTGAATGATTTCGAAGTACGCAAGGCAAGAAAATGACAGTCAGCAAGACTTGCAGATGAGCCTGATGTAGGTACAAGCGCAAACATAGTAGTAAGACTTGCTTGCTCCATTCCCTGTTAGTTAAACTATAAATTACACTTTAATAATTTTTATAACTGTATACCTCTGTTGGTATATTTGGAAGAAAGAAACATACATGCACTGGGGTCGGTTAGAAAAGTCAGGATTCCTGATTATACATTACTGTCAATTAATGAACTGAAAGAAAACAACATGGGTATACACCTGAAATGTGTGCAGAGACTGATAATATAACTGTATCTTGTATTGTGTGGAAAGACAACAAATATTTAAATTTAATCTCAACATATGTTGGAAATGGACCACCCACAGTAGCTGAAAGATACAGTAAAAAGAAAAAGGTTTATGAAAACGTTACATGCTCCCGGGTTGTATGTGAATACAAAAAACATAAAGGGGAGGTGTGGAGAAAATAAATTCCATTATAAGGCATTACAAAATTAAAATTATAATAAAAAAATGGTATGTGAGATTATTTTATCATTTATTGAATGTCATAATCTGCAGTAGTTGGCTTCTTTATGTTAGAATGGCTAATGATAAAGGGAAAGAAGTTATCAAACCATTAACAGAATTTAGAAAAGTAGCCATGGTTCTCTACAGAATGGGTGGCAAAGTTATGCCAAAGAGAGGAAAACCAAGTATAATGAAGTCCATCTGCAATGCTCATTATTAACACCTTATATCACTACTGTCGGCTTATTTAAAGCATACTAGTAATATTCCACAAATTGAACTTTTATTTAATGTAATTTATACATTCTACCCTACTAAAGGGTATTTGTATGTGTGTCTGTGTCCATCCCCCTTAGCTTGGCACCAAAATGTACTGATCACTAGCGGAAAATCCCGATTCGTTAGTACATGTCTCATAGAGGTCAGGTATATACTTGTTAAATAATAAATAAAACCGATCAAGTATGGTCAAAGTCCTGTGTGTTTTCAATTGAAAATAAACCGATTAACATAGTGGGTTGCTTGTCGATTCCTTTTTTTCTACAGGGATCCAATTTTAATAGGAGATATATTGTTTTTATCCTACAACGAATTCTACAGGATGAATTCACTATGATACAAAACACTAAGAATACTACATAAAAGTAGATAGTAATACATTTTATTCATCACATTTCTTTGGTTGATATCTAGTATACAGATGGTTAGCAAAAAACATTAGCTCAACATAAATATGTTTAGGCATAAAACTCTATGTAGAAAATAATGTCTTATATTGAAATATAAAAGAAACTTTATGTAATTCGGAACATGATTGAACCAAAATTTAAGCTTAACAGAATGTGTTTAGATTTCATTTTTTGCTGAGTACCTGAATTATTAAACAATTTTTTTTTTTTTTTTAAATAGAATTTTAACCAGATTTTTTGCAAGATTTTGAAAACCAAATAGAAATTTTATCATTTATTCTCAGGAAGACACCTATCTAAGATCTGGTTGAAAAGTGTAATAGATCTGAATTGTGTCTGTTAATTTCGTATCATTTTTGTTTGAATTATATTTTCTAATGTTAAAGTGTGTTTTACCTTAATGTGAAGACTCTTTTTGTTATGTATAAATAATTAATTATTATCTTATGTCGATTTTACCCTAAGGCACCATAAGAAACTATAGAGATACTATTGTTAAGTATCTGTAACTTACGTTAATTATTGTTTTTGTGAAACAACGATAAAAAATAATCAGAAGAAAGAGAATGAATGATTTCTATTGAGAATGGAGGAAGTTCATAGGTATGTCCAGATACAAAGGGATTAATAATTTGTTTCTGTAATGTTTTTTGTCAATCTGTATGTTTGAAGCACTGCATAAATGTTGACTATATAATTACAGAACGTAACGTTGATTTTATTATAAAGTTGCATTCTGTTTATACAGTATAGAACATGGTATGGTTTCAGTAGTTTAAGTAATATATTTTAGGTGCATCAAGAATGATGATTTAGTTTTGCTTTATTTTTTATTCTTATGGCTAAATTGTATAGTGCTCTTTTTTTAAACATGTCACCAAACTTTGATCCTATATTTACAGTTATTTACTTTTTGTTTATCTTTGTACGAGTGAGTCGATGAGTCTGCTGTTATATCTACATTATTTTCCATCATTGTAAAATCTACATCCAAAGGCTGTCAGCACTCTGATCTCCTATTTTAAGCTTCTAGTAAAACTGACTGAGAGATTATGTATGAAAACATATTTATTGTAGTGGAATAAATTCTGCTTAATTTTTTTTTTATACGATTAAATCATCTATATATTTTTTTTAACCTTCGAAACCACCGTTAAGGTATATCTTCAGAGGATGAGATGAATGAACTGTAGCGTGTGTGAAAAATGCCATGACTAACCGGGATTCAAACCCGAGACCTCTGGATGAAAGGCCGAGACGCTACCACTCGCGCCACAGAGACCGGCATTTTTGTTCTTCTCTTTAGTATAGGACTAATTAATTATTTGAAGCGCACAGTGAGTCTGGGGAGTTCCGGAACTAAATTTCTGTAGTCGATACAAGTAGCACCATCTCTCGGAACCTAGGAACTATGTAGTATGACGTTTGATGAACGTGTGTACAAAATTTCATCACGTTTCGTTACTCCAGTTTCAAGTTATATTTGGCCACGTCCATTGTGCTTGTGAAAGTTCGTGAAATGCAAAAAGAAGCACATTAAAATTTTTTGTTCACTTCAAAAATCTTTAGTTGAAACTTATTCTATAATACAACAAGCATTCAATGATGAAGCCACATCTCGTACTACAACATACAAGTCGTGGAAGCAGTTTAAAGACGGTAGAGAGTCATTAGATGATGACAAACGAAGCGGGAGGTTCAATGGCTGTTCACGACAATAACGTTGCGAAAGAGTGTGCGCTTCTGCTCGAACAACCTCATTTTACTTCGAGCCATAGCAGAAAAGCTAAACATCAGTAAACATCGCGTTACTTACAATTCTAACAGAAAAAATAAACTGTCGAAAGGTGTGCTCTCGTTTTGTTCCACACTTCTTGACCGAAGAACAAAAACAGGTGTTTCTTTCTTGCGCTAAAGACTTTGACGAAACTCCCAATTTTTTGCAAACAATTGTAACTGGCGATGAATGCTGATATTTCATGTATGATGCGCAAGCAAAGCGACAATCCGCTGCTTGGTTGAATCCTGAAGCCACAAAACTGTTGAAAGTCAGGCAGCAAAAATCAAAAGCGAAAGTCATGTTGATTGGATTCTTCGATTCAAAGGGTCTGTTCATCAAGAATTTGTCCCTACTGGTCAAATCGTAAATTATAAATTATATTTGAAAGTAATGAAATGCCTCATGAGTCGTATTCTTCAAATCCGGCCTGAGTACCAGGCAGTTGAATTCTCTTGTATGACAATGCCGCGGCACGTATGGCAACAATTTTAACATGTTATTACGCCGCAAATCAAGTCACCGTCTTAACCCATCTGTCCTATTCATCTGACTTGCTCCAGCAGGTTATTTTCTATTCCCGAAACTGAAGATGAAAGGCCACTTTTTTGACATTCCGGTATCCAAAGGGCTTGCACTGAGCAGTTGAAGGCGATCCCGCAAAGTGATTTCTCCACAGCATTTGACGGGATCTACGGCACCCCAACAAGTGTATAATTAGAGAAGGGTTCTACTCGTATGTAGAGGACTGATGTGAGTAAATTCGTTTATCTTTAAATCAGTTATTTTTACTTAATTTAGTTCTAGAACTTTTCAGACATACTGTGTATAGCTTTTTAACGGACACAAGGAGTGATGATTAATCATTAGAAACACATTAAAATACATAATCGTTTTATACCTGTATAATCATTTATACTTGATAGTATATACTACTAAGTACATACTTTCAAATAGTATTAAATAACTCAAGAAAATTATTTGTTTTTTTCTTTTTATTTATACACTCTTTCTTCTCGTAAATTTCCAATACGAATTACTACTTCCTTGGTTTATTGCACCTTTTGTTTAATATTTTTCTATAAATAATAATTACTCCTTTCAAAATAAAAATATTTAAAATGTATTTTGTAGAGAAAAAGAAATATTAATTTTCAGTTTTTTAAATTTTATCATTTGTGAACTGTTAAATAACAATAAATTTTTAATATTACAATTAAAAATCACCTTTATAATTGAATGTTTTACTAAAGATTAATTGATGAATGATAAATTCTACTTAAAAGTAATTAACATTCATGAGACAAGATGATTAACAATAAGAATGATTACGAAGAACAAAATTATATGAACATATGCTATTTGTTTCCAGTTGTTAGAAGTGGTGATGTTACATCAACCAATTGGGATTAGTAACAAAATCAGATTGGTAGTCAATTAAGTACGTAAAGAAATTATTGAAGTCTCCATAAAATATCTATTGTATTTATTAATTATAAATAAATTAAAAGCAAAGTAGGAAAAAAGTTTGGTACCAAATCTCGTACCATTAATATTACTCTCTAAACTAGCCTCTAAACACAGTAATAGGTTCAGAATACCCCTAACTTTCTTTCTACTGGTCAGATCAAGGATTTCACAGGATCTTTTATAAGATCACACCAAGATTATTCAAATTTTAATGGACTTTGCTTCATCAGCACGGTCTAGTCATAGATCTAAAATCAAGGATATGAAAAAGAATTAAATGTAAATGGTGAGAAAAAGCATTTATTTTCAAAAGAACTGCAGTAACAAACAACTTTGCCCAAAGGTGAGCTAAAGGTTTGCCTATTCAGCAGATCCTTGAAGTTCCATTCCATGCATTCCTTGGGAGTAAAGGAAATAATTATTTACTGGCGATGACTCACCATAGATATTGCCTTACCTTTCCCAGTCACCAATGTTAGAAATAAGTATTTGCTAATAGCTATGGATTACTTCACAAAATGGCTGGAAGTCTATGGTTTATCAAACCAAGAAGCATAACTGGTAGCAGATGCTATGGTGAATGAATTCTTCCATCGTTTTGGTGTAAAGAGAAATACACAGTGACCGAGGGCACTGTGTATTTCTCTACACAGAACTTTGGGTAGAACTTCAAATCTCATCTTTTACAAGAGATCTTTAAGTGTTTTGGTGTACAAAAAGTGACAACTATTTGACTTCAACTAGTCAGATGGCATGGTAGAATGTTACATCAAAACTAAAGAGAAGGAGTATCTAAAAAGATCATCTCGGTTAAATCAGTGCAACTGGACTAGAAACTAGCTCTCTTTCTAATGGCCTACAGAGCAGCTGTGCATGAAACCATGGGCAATATACTTGCCAAGAACATGTTCGGAACCGACTATCATATTTACTGTTCAGTTCACTGCCTGACAATCACCAACCTTTAATACAGTACACAGCAGAATTGGTCAGTCACCTAACCAAAGTTCATTATTTTGCCTGACAACATTTGAAGATGGGCAATGACCGCATGAAAGCAAAATGTGACTTACAAGCAAATTTGTCCAGGTTTCAAAAAGGAGATTGGGTGTGGCTCTACCATCCAATGAATATAATCGAAAGATATCTGAAACTTCAGAACAATTGGGATATATTTTACACCATACTAAACAGAGTTAATGACATATTCTACAGAATTCAGAGCAGTCCAAGAATGAAGATCATATATTCATTTTTGCTTTTTAAATAATTGATCTGTTTATAAAATTGGTTTTTTTTTGGTGGGGGAGGATTTATTTCTTTTTTTTTTTTTTACATGAAAAATAACAAAATTTTAAATGAGATTTAAGAGTAATAAAATGAATTTGTAAGAAAAATTTTACATGTGCTATCTCTTAATATTTTGTTGAACTAAAAACATGCAAAAATATTATCAATGTAAGCATTAAGAACAACCATAACATTTCACTATGACATGTATCTTCAATTCAACTCTTATTCTGAATTAGAACAGTATCTTTTTAAATTGATAACTTATTAATATTATTATTATTATTATTACAGTTAAGGTTGTAAATGTTGTTATACATTGATTAATTAAAAATATTAAACAGTTACTTTTAATTAGAATACTACATCATATATAAATTTATATATATATATACATATATTTATAAAATTTAACTTAAAATATTGTTCATATAAAATGTAAAGAATCAGTCAATAAAAAATATACTCTATAGTTAGGTTACTGGTTTTGTATAATACAATTTTGTTTAACAACTCTGCAAAAGCCAAATGATTGTAAGTTTCAAACTTGACAATTTAAATAAAATTATACGATAGCAAGGTTAAATTCTTGAATAAAGAGTTAAAAATGACAAATACTGTTAAATATCAATCTTGTTATTTTTTATAGCTCTAGATCAAAGTTTGAATGGTTGAATATTACATAATATATCTATTGTATATGACTGTATTTGTAAGAATGAAGGGCTGAATCTGTCTACATAGTTACATGATAAAAAAAAATGTCATGGATGTTACTTGTGATCGTATATGATTTATTTCTTAAGTTTTCATCAATTACATTTACTGGAGATATCAAAATACCTCAGCATAATTTCCTCAAAATTAAACAGAAATAGCAAAATGTTTGCTAATAATTTTTTAAGGTATTTTATCTGTTTTAGTTTCTCCCCTCAATCACTGATAAAACACCTCAAACCCTTAATCACCCTCAAACACCTGATAAAACTGAAATTTAGATTTATTGTATCTTTAAAACACTATTTTTATTTAAAAACACAGTATGATAGTATGAGACAAACCAAATTAGATGCCCAGTTATTATAAAACATCCTCCAATTTTAATTTACAAATAACATAATACATGTACAGGTTATGTATGTTTAGACTATTTGACAAGCAAGAGGAACTTTCAATATGTATTTTTTTTTTGCCCAATTAGTTTTTCTTTTAATAAAATAACATACATATTTTATTAATGATACAAACAAATTTTATTAATATAAAATTTTAAATAAGATTTAACCAATATGAGATCAGTGAAAAAAAAAAGTTTGGTGAGGATTAAAATGACTGTCAACATAATTTTTTTTTTTATTGTTTAACCTCCGAAACCACACTGTTAAGTATATCTTCAGAGGATGAGATGAATGAATTGTAGCGTTATGTCAACATAATGACACTAACAATTATTTAAACTCTAATTCATCATTATCATTGTCATATAAAGACTGTGAAAGTATAATTAAATTAAAGATAAAGGATAAACATATATGAAAAACAAAATATAAATTACAAAATATAACTAATCAATCATTTATTTATTTATTTTTATTTCACAATATGCAATCAAATTTTATGATAAATTCAAATATACTTTTTTTTATACACAAAATTGAGTTAAATAGTAAGTAATAAAAATAAATTTGTAAATAAATTAAACTCATTCACTCACATACACATTCTCTCTCTCTCTCTCTC
>JAAAKQ030480569.1:0-22453 GCA_010016005.3 Zanna intricata
GAAAATACCTGGCGCGTTCCCTCCGATATTCCATCATAAGGTCGACACGCCGGCCCGGATCACGCTCGCGTTGGGCACCCTTTCGAAGCCTACACACAGCCGTCTCTTCTTAGCTGTGAGGGCTCGCGTCCACCACCGGGCCACTCTCTCCCGACCCGGGAGAGAAGGTATTTCGCGGAGAAATACTTTCTCCGCGAGTAGTGATGTTCATCAAGCGGCCAATCCCCGTAATGCACGTAATGTCCCAGCAGGACCGACTATTATCAACAATTCGATGGGCTTGACATCAATATATATTCAGGCTCTGAAGAAAGAACCCCAAGTCCTCATCTTCCTAGAAAAGCCTGGCAGGAGATGCTTATTTTTCTTGAGAACAGTTATGACATTTTTAGGACTTGTGTTTACTGTTAGCCCCATAAAAATATTTTATCAAACCACTAAATCGAAGAGATTTGAAATGCATACAAATTGTGTCTGTAAACGGGGGGTGGGGATGGTTTAGCCGTTACTTAATAATGAACAAATCCAGAATTATGATAATGGACTCTAATTTGATTTTATTTTGTAAGAAAAGAAAATTAATTAATAACCTGAACCGCCTAGAACTCGTACAGTTACAAAAACTATTAATTATGCAAAAGAGAACCTCGGTCAAAATCCCTAAAAACGTTTCATTCTTTTTCTTTTTCTTTCTCAAGGTTTATCATATAAACGCTAAGGTATTCTAACGTCAATCATTCTCTACACACATTTGGCCCAACTTTTTCTATATTTTTTAATATATTCATTCAAATTAAATATATCCAAATAGGGTGCGAATTTATAAGTTTCGTTTCTAATCTCATACGCAGTATATTCCGCAACACTCCTAAAAAAAAAAATAAAAAAAAATAAAAAAAAAAAAAACAAAAAAAAACGCATTTCCGCCACCAGGATTCTTTCTCATTTTGTTTTATAAAGCAAGCACCAAGTCTCTAAATAAGAGTAGTACCACCGAAGCGGTCTTATAAGATTTTTATAAAGTTCCTTTATATTTTAGGCTAATCTGACTGTTAAAAATTAGACATTAAAATAATTAAACTATAAACATCTGAGCCACCCTTTATCGAAAATTTGTACTCTAAATACTGAATGCATGACACTAGGTCGATTATTGTATTATGGATCGTTATATTTCATATGACTAATTACTTATCAAAGAAAGCCATTACTTTTGTTCTGGCAAGTGACACTTTCATATTATATTCCTTCAAGAATTTTGTAAACTCAAATACAGCTCGTTATAGGCTGTCTTCCAAACTGGCGACAGTTACTAAATCAGCAATTAACGTGGAAAAAGCAAATTCTTTAGAAATTAAATCGTTAGCATAGTTCGGTCCCTTGCTAATTAATTTCCTTAAAAGATCATCAATATAAAGTTTACATTAAATAAAATCTGTGTCGTACTGCAATCTTGTCTGACTCCTAAATAACATTATTCCTATGATTCTGTTCTTCAGAAATTACTATCTCCGAGTCCCTATACATCTCTTGAATCATCCCAATAAGTGTCGCAGATACTCCATTTGCAACCAATATTTGCCATAACTTCTCTCTAGCACCTTATCAAAAGCTCTTTCCAAGTCCACAAACTACGTGACTCCCGACCAAACTCTTGATGTTTTTCAGTGAACCGTTTTAAGCAAATACCCAATTAGTACAACTTCTGTGCAGCGCTCGTATCACAGCCAAAGGGCAATTTAATCACTGGGACACATACAAAAGCCTCAGATTGGACTGAATTGTTGGTAAAAAAAAGTTTTAAACGAAAATTATTTAAGAATTTTGTTTTATTTAATTCTGACACTCTGAAATCATTTACAATAAAAGATTTCCGGTAATTCAGTCGCCAAAAACCTTTATTGCAATATAAGGGAAGCAACTTCGTTTTGAAGTGAAAAAATAGGTAATAATAAGTTTTTATGAAAGTTAAAATTCGATTTTGATTTGTTTTGTACAAAAATAAGAATCATTAATTTAAATTTATTTTTTTTTTTTTTTTGTTGAGTGCGTTCAAACGGAGTTAAGTGAAGTAAAATTATATTTTTCATCAAAAAGAAGCGTTCTAATTTGTAAATATTATATACAAGTGATGCTTCAACTATGTAAATTGTTACGTCTGATACGAATAAATTAATTTCCATAATTTTAATTTTACCGTCCACGAATAATCCCACATTAACAAAAAAAATTAAAAAAAATAAATCACTGACACTAGTCTAGAGAATGACCAAATTGAAATATATATCGGCATTTTATTTCGGTTTTATATGAAATGCATACATAACGTTGAAAATAAAACGCATCACAGCAATATTTAATTGCAACTTTAACTATAAATATATTACATATTTAAATTTAACAATTTTACATCACTACAGTATTAAAAGGTTTCTGAAATTTTAGTTTTGCTTTATTAATCGTTCTCAAAGTAATAAATCAACCTCATATTAAAACTCCTTCAATTAAATAAAATGGTTTTATTATATAAATATAGTCTAATAATAATTCAATAATATTAATTTCATAAATTTTATATTACTCAAATTCATTATGAAAAATTATCTCTTCGTTTACAAATTAAAACTGTGAAACGAAAAAGTTTTCTAGTAAATTTTAATATTACCGAGAAAACTTCAATCGAAATTAATAAATGGAATACCAGAATAAACTTCAAACTATTTTCTAAATTTCTTTTTGGGACCCATATACTCGTAGTTATAAAGGAAGTAATTTTACTCGGCTACATAAAATATTATATTACACAAAATCACTGTAAAAATAAGAAAGGATCTCGCTGTGAACTTTCCACACAAAAAATAATAATCAAAAATATTGATGCGAAAACCTTCCTAAAAGGTTTAAAAGATACAATTTAAAACAAACAAGCAATCAGATAGGTCTTGCGGTTCTAAAATTTTAAGCAAATATCTCTATACAGACACACGGACATTCTAATTTATAAGTAACTTAATATGAACTCTAAATACACAGCTAAAACCTAAATTTCATAATCATAAACGCATTGTTATTTACATCACGTTGTTGGATCTGTTTAACTCTCTTTTACTACATAAATTAATGATATGAGAACAGTCTTAGCTAACTTCCAAGTCATTTGCTGTATATAGTCGGTTATTAAATTAAATTATCGTGGTTAGGATTTTCGTTATTTTTGTATTTAATACTGTTACTATTTCTGTTAGTGTCTTGGCACGCTCGAGATGTGCGTTTTTATCAGTTAATTTTATTACTATTTAAAAATGTTGGTCTTAATTTGTATGGTATAATTCATTAGCGCAATGTAGTTCAGTTAAGTGTTATCTTAAAAATATACTAATGATCTTCTACAGTTAATTCAGTACGCTTACAGATACACGGTAATCGCTGAAAACCAGATTGTAATCCAGTTAATTTGTAATTAACTTGAAAAAAACTTTTTTTTACATTAAAATAGCTTTTTAATCATAATGATTTTAATTATTTTTTTTTTGTCGAGTTTCTATTTGACATTATCTCTTTTAAAACAGATGTTTTAGTTTTAATAACTATTATAAAACAGATGTTAACTATTGTAAGTTATTATGCTATTAACTGTACCGGCCCCAATACTGATCAATATTCTCGTTTCTACGGTATCCGATTCCATTCCTGGCAATGATTTGTACCGTTGTAATGACTCAATATTATTTTAATAAAAAAAAAATTTTTAGTTAAAATTTACTTTATTATCCCAGATATCGCAATAAAAAAAATCACGCACTTGTAAAATAACTCGCTAAACATATTAAATCATTGAAAAATAATTTGAAAAACTGGTTATCGACAATTTACAGCGTAAAAAGTGTTTACAGTGTTTATCAGTAATATTTGTCATTCTTCCTTTGTTTAAATCTTTATTTTTTTTACAGTAGCTTTTTATTTGCAATTACTAGTAGTTTTACAGTAGGATTTCTTGAATTATAGAATTCACATTGGTAATCCATTACTTTTAAAATATTTTTTCTTTGCTCTGCTGTAAATTTTAATCTCCGGAACCACCGTTAGATATATCTTCAGAAGATGAGATGTGTGAAAAAGATGCGTGTCTGAAAAATGCCATGCCTGACCGGGATTCGAACCCGGGACTTCCGGATGAAAGGCCGAAACGCTACCACTCGCGCCACGGAGGCCGGCTATTAATTATTATTTTAATATTTTAGTTGTAATTCTCCATTGACTCGATTATTAAATTTTAAGTGTCATGGTAACCTTGACATTGGCAATGCCTAATAAAGTACCAAGTTCTTTTAAACCATTTACATTTAATTTTAACTTTATTAATGTACATATCTTAATTTAATTTTTGTTTTTTCTATTTTTCTATTGTTTTTATTTTATATTTCTTATAATAATATGTATATTAAGTGCTTAATAAGGTCACTGTTTGTGTAAAAGATGATATATACTGTTTATTGTAAAGGTTGAAAGAATAAAAATGATTTGATTTGTACCTACATAAACGTTTTTCCTTTTATTTTACAGCCGGATGTTCTATCTGAGAAGATGCTGGAACAATACAGGTGATTTATCTGATTTCGAAATTTATACGAAAACCGGGGAGGAAAAAAGAATTGAAAAAAGTTATTATTTTTTTTTTTAAACATGGCGGTCTTTTTCCTAAAAAAATACGTTATTCAAAGATGTATTTTATTCATTACCTAGATAATATTATAGAAAAAAGGGTACGCATAATTTCGTTTTAGGAAATGATCCGATTTGAAAAAGGATCCGCAAATAAAAAACTTTCTAGTTTGGAAATTCAGTACTTTTTGAACTTTCTTTGACCCATAGAGGTAACATCGTCAATAATATCGTACTGTTCACAAAAACATTCCAACGTTTTTTCTGAAAAAAAAAAAAAAAAAAAAAACTAAAAATCACAAGTTTTGTTTTGTATTTTTATTATTTCGTATGCGGTTGTGATGTAACAATTACGTTCTAGTTCGGAAAATGTTTTAATAACCGAAATAAGAGTTATTGTACATAAAATTAGGAACCGGTTGTATTATACGATCAAATATCCTAACAAGCAATAATAAATATTACTAGTAAATTTCGGAGGCTACGTCCGGTTCTTGTACTGAGCTCAGAAGGATAGTGCTTTAAATTGAATTTACGGCAATTTTTCTGTTCCAACAGACAGAAGATCTTTAAATTTTCCTTTACTTTTGGTATCTTTCAAGGATTTAAAATTTTGTAATTCAATTCTCGTTTAAAGTCAACATTATTTTCTATCCATTTTTTAGAATCTTCCTTAATGTAATCTTCAAATCCGGGTATTAACTTAAAATTATTACTCATCTTATTTAATACTTGGCTTTCAATTTGAGTTTGATGCATTTTTTGTTTTTGTCTGCAATATGTAGCCATTTCTTTAGTGTAAAAAAGGATGGTGCTTAGCTTTGTTTGATTTATATGCTCACCGATAAATAATTGTGTAATGTATGTGCTGCATTTTATGCAGGTAAAATAAACATTTTCATTTTAGCTGCTATTGGCGCAGAGCGGTCCATTGGTGGTACACCAGGCGGCTGCGCGCAGACGCACGAACTATTAATCTAAAATTATTTGTGTTTTGGGGATAAAGAAGGAAAACATTGGGGTTAGATCTGTGTTAAAAAATCACAACTCAAGAAACAGCTAAAAATGTTTAGGATTTTGAAGCTTTTCGTTATAGAAGTTTTAATGTTGTTGAACGCTAAATTCATGAAGGTTATTTAGTTACAAATAGCAAAAAATGTAACAAAATAATGTGTAATGAAACACAAACCATATAACATTTTCGCCGCGAAAATGCGAAAAGGCGGGCCCAAGACCCGCCTTTTTTCCCCCAGTATAAACGCATCTTTCCAATAAAAACACATAGTGAGTTGATTCGTTTGTTGCGTGTGTTGACATTTTTATTTTAGCTGCTACTGGCGCAGAGCGAATCACGTGGTGCGCGGGCGCAGCTATTGTTGGGCGCTATCAACTAGAAAAAAAAAAATTGTAAATGTAACTGTCTGCAACTAGCACAAAACTAACAATGTATAATAGACTGTATTGGATACTATAAACAGGTATAGTTTCACTCTCTTTATCTGTTTAACCTCCCGAACTACCGTAAGGTATTACTTCAGAGGATGAATGAGGATGATGTGTATGAATTTGAATAAAGTGTAGTCTTGTACAATCTCAGGTCGACCACTCCTGAGAAGTGGTATAGTTTATATTAACATTTATTATACTTGTAATTTTTTTACATTTTGTTAAAAAAAAACTATTACACAAATAAGTTTTTAAAAAATCTTTTATAAAAATAAATAAATATAGAAGCACCATGCTTCTTGATACGAACGATGAGTATATATATATATATGTGTGTGTGTGTGTGTGTGCGTAAATGTATTAATCCTTTTACTTAATTGTATTTCTGATCCAGACAACAGAAATATAATTAAGTAAAATTACTAATTTTTTTTCTTTATCTGTAAAAAACTTAATATTCTCACAAACATGGAACGCATCGAAGGGCCAAGGGACGAGTCCTGACCGGCTAATTGAATATATAAGATCTTTAGTTATAAAAATATAATTTTACTTAATAATTTATGAAGGAAATAAAAGGGGATCCTTTTTTTAAAAAAACAGAAAATTTTCTATTAAAGAAGATCGACCTGATCATCCCAATTTTTGACGGTTCGAATGTTTATACTCTACTTTATAAAAAACACATAAAAGCAGGTTGTCCTTTAAATTCGTATGCAAGCATTAAATTCCTTTCAGGTTCTACCATTTAATAATATAGTAATTTGCGTCGATTTTTTTTTCTTTCATTTTGTTCTAAATCACCACATTTTACAAAACCTACAGATACAAAACCTACATCTAAAACTAGTATATAACCTACGAAAAAATTAAGCCTTTATATTAAGTTATTGAATATAATAACACTTAATGTAGTTAAGTTAATATATCAGAAATAATTTTTTTAAAATTACCTCAGCTTACAGTATGTTGATTATTTAAAAAAAAAAAAAAAGTACTATTTAAGTGCCTAAATTATTATCTTTTCCAGATTTAAACGTAGGTTCAATTTAGTACGTCATATTACCAGACATTTACAAATGTACTAAGTAGTACCTAACAGCAAATAATAAATACATTAACTGACAGACAGACACACAAGTGTCGCCACAAGTTTTAGCGAAACCCTAATAATGCAAATCTCCCCGATAGAATGAAAAATTCTTACTTTAAGTCGAACAAGAATGTCATATTTTTTACTATGAAATATACTTTAAATTATAATATAATTACCATATTAAAAACATACGATATTCAAATAAAAATAATTTACAAAAAGTAGGAAGTAAAGGAATATTTTTAAAACGATATAAACAACTTTCGGAAATCCTTCAAGAAAACCGATAATTAAGACAACATTTAAAATTACGATAGTTAAAGCATACATTTAACAAGGTAGCCGAAAGATTAAAAGTTATGATTTACGAAATATACAGGCATATATAAACATTGTGTATTTTGCATTATAATCACCTTATCCTATTGAGTACAACAGATCACAAAAAAAATTCACATTCGAGGCGGCTGTTTCAATCGTCGATCCGAGATACTCGACCCCAAACAACCGGATACCGACTGACGTGAATTTGAAACTTAAAATTTTTTTACAGAACACTAATGTGAATTTCACTATACTCATGCCTTGTTTCAGCAAAGATAACAAGGATCGCGGCCGACCGGACCGATATTTGGCATATTTAGCTCTTGCCAAATATCAACACAACATGGGAGAAGAGGAAAGAGCCGTGTTGATGCTTAATATAAAATAAAGAAGCTGCAGTAACTACGCTATTATAATAGCGGTGTATTACAATAGATTTGCCTGCCAAAAATTTAAGACTTAAATGTAGCCTATACTATGCCACGATACCCTTCCCACCTTAAAAGTACACAATTATCCGCAAACATGTATTTCAATTACAAATCGTAACAATAAATATCTCTCTATAACAGTAATTAAAACCAGTTAATGAAAACTCCAATAAGATTTTTCTCCAAAGAACACTCTTATTATTATTCTCTCAATTATTAATTCATTTCTAAGAAAGTTATTATCTAAAACTTCTACTTAACTTAGATTACGTATTAAATGTTTGTATAATATATTTGAATATTACTGTTTGATTTAATGCAAATGCTATTTGTAGGTTTTATATTTATGTACTGTTTATCTCAGAGTATATATATATATACACATAGTGATTCAGGAGAAACTTCGGGAGGTGAATTTATATCTAAAAATAAGAAAAAAAATCATATAAACATAGGTCCGGAATCGCTTCGTTAGCGAGTTACAGCTGGCGAAAGATTTCGCTTGGATTTCAGTTCCTCCGTTACAATGAACGGGATTATTTTAGATCGCCATAGATTTTCTACTTGTGTTCAGTATATTTGATTCAGACTATGAGGATTGCCATGTTTGCATAAGTCTCCTTCATGTAAACTTCATGAACAACAGGAATAGAAGAAAGATGGTTGCTGTTGTGAAGTAATACAGCTTTCAAACTAAGCTTGGAGGAGTGTATGATTAACCTCCAATTAGTTGGATCATGATTCAAATTCAAAAATTTCATCAAGCCATTAATGTTGCAGCAAACAACAAGATTATTTTTCTTTTCAAAAAAAAAAAAAGCATATCCCTAAGACGATGTCTGTACTGAGAGACCCTGACATCAGGCTGGAGACGGTTCCATTGGTGTAGTCTTGACCCTAGAAGTTCAGCCTTCTCTTTTGACAAATCAAGGTCTCGAATGAGATTACTTCCACTTGACTCAAACTGTATGGTTTATCATCTTTTTCATCAAAATCAGAGTCATGTGGTGTGGAAGGCTTGTTCGGTTCTTCTTCTTCCATACTTTCTTCATTTTCTACTTCAAGCTCATAATTTTAGAATGGAGTAGGAACTGATAAACTATCTGAATGTGGAATAGGTCGAATAGCAGATAGAAAATTAGGGTATTGAACCGTTCCTCTTTTCTTCACTGACAATTCTGTCTTTATAGATGGAGGTAAGCAGTTACCTATGTAGTTTGTAGGCTTCTGCCAAACCATAAGCACAGCAAAATCCGTAGACTGTGTTTTTTATTTTTCAGTCATTTTCATAGGTATAAATGAACAAGATCTGCAACATTTATGTGGAGCCCATGACTTATCCTGGTCTCCCAACTTCATAACAAAATAATGCTGATAGGCAGTCTTACAAGAGACATCAGATTGCATTTCTGTGAAGAAAGTGTTATTTCACCACAAATACAACAAACGTTATTCACTGAATTTACACATTTTCATTGCATTTTGATTTAATAAATTTTTCACTTCAAAAGCACTTGAAGCCAGAAATTCTGCACTAATTATAACACAAACAATATTAAACTCTCAGTCACAGCAGCAGTAATAATATTTATAACCTATTAACAGCTGGAGAATGTTCGGTTTTGTCATTTAACAGGTGTGACAATTCCAAAAACAGAATTACCCCCAAACTAAAAATGTAGATCGGGTAAAAAATGACATGTCATTGTATCTTCAAAGCAAGGGCTAATCGGTCATTTTTACAGTGATTTTTGAATTCAACAGATGGAAAACATAAGAATAAGCTATTTTTGAGCCCGAAACAATCTCATTGTTGGGCAGTGAAATCTATTAAACAAATTTAGACAATGTTAACAGATATATTGTTTTCTAAGTAATAGTATATAATAAAATAAAAATATGCTGTAAAAACAAGACGACTATTTTTTTTTTTAATTTGACTATTGAAAGTCTCATAAAACAAGCAATCAATCGGTAATATGATTTATGAAAAGTGAAATCCACAGCTTGTTTTTTAAACATTAAAAGCCAAGAAGCTGTAAAAAAAAAATTAACCCAAAAGAAAGGTTAAAAAAATTAATCAACGTGCATTAAGTAACATTTATTCATTAAATCTGACATCTGTAAGTCAATAAATCATTACATTAAAATCAAGTTTTAATCAAGACCCAGTAAAACGGGGTCCAAATTTAATTAACTTAAATTCTTAACAGCTAACTTTTTTTAGCAAAACTTAAAGGCCTATATGAGTCAGGATTAGAAACAAGGAACACCTAAACTGAAAGATCAAAAATGAATGTCACAGTAACCTAGACTTGATAACCCATGTGTAAGTAATAACCAATTCTGTCCTCAAAGTGTGATGATGAAAAATATGGATGGAATCCATATTTTACTGCCATGTTAAAACTAATATTTCAGCTATTTAGTTTGCTATTTGAATATCGATATTGTTTGTAACTTTGTTTTCACTCAACTTTCACTGGGCGGTATTTAATATGAACAAATATAATATAACAGAAAGTTAATGTACATAAGGAGGTGCATAAGCAAGCTGCTTCAGCAACAAACTTCCTACCGATTGGAATTTGTACCTATGTTCCAAAACCTCTTCATCCTCATTACGTAAAAACGAGTATAGTAACAAGAAGAACACACACTAGAAGGTAAGCAGTGATCAAACCAATCTTAAGAACAAGAAAGAAAAATTTCTATGAAATTAGGGTCAACGTTATTAAAGTAACATCAAAGCTCCTCCACTTGTCAAAAGACTGCTGTTGCTCCAAGTAAATACAAACTGCTATACAGATATTTATTGTAATCACCACTCTTACCGCTATGTTCAGTTCAACATATAGAGAATACATACAGGTTCTAACCCTTTCATGAAGTAGTGGTCATGATTGTTACAGTAAATGGTAAAGCATCACCTGCAAGGTACCATATGATTACATATTTTCATTCTGGCTGTTTAGAATGAATTCTAAAAAAGAATAACAAATAAAATTCTACTGTCACACAATGGATTCTGTTTCTAAGTGTAGGAAAGCTAACTAAAGATAAAGTATTAATAATTTTTGGAGTAACCAAATTTTCAGGGATTTTATTTCACCTAACTTTGTTTAAAATTTACTCTTAAAATTGATCTGAAAAATTCTAGAAAGGTTGAAGCTATCACTTATACAAGGAGAGAACAACTATATACATTTTCAGAACAAATATGCCTTGTAATTTAAAAATTACAAGGCAATATATGGTATATGATAGATAAATAAATGAGGATAGAAAATAATAAGATAATGAATCTATACATAAAAATGGAAAGAGCTGCATATGAAAAACTTATGTATGAAAGCATAACATAATACATAAAATATTAATCATAAATGAATACACATGACTTTTATAATTTTACCTAATACATGTTCATAATATAATGTGCAACAAGAGGTTTAATTATATTTCATGCCACCTGAATATACAATGTAATTATGTGCTTACTTGGAAAAGAAGACCCTTTAATTAGATTTATGTTCTGATTAGATTTTATATTCTCACTATATTTACATCTATGGAACCTAAGTAATGATAAATTAATTATAAATACTGGACCCACCCTGACAATGATTACCGACTGAAAAAGAGAGTAATTCTGATCTTTTAGTTGTAAACTTTTTATTTACAGACATGAAAACAGTCCACAGTACTGGAAAAATTTCTTACCAACATTCCATACCTGTTTCCTAAGAGGCAGTAGTACTTTACATGATTACACCTTACCTCGATTCAATCCCACAAACATAAGCATATTAACATCATCGGATTTCCAATGCATGACCCTTATCAATAATCAAACACATGCAGACTGTTTAAAAATAAGTTTCTATGAGAAGCTTCTCTGAGAAACAAAATATAAAAAGATCTAAAATCCTGTTTTGCTTCACAATAAATAATGCCTTTAGTAGAACAGAACCAGTTGATGCGAAAATGGAAAGCATTTTTACTTTGTTTTATGTTTAACTGAGTAAAATTGTAACAATTTTTAAGCAGACATCATGTTGCCTTGATGAATCAAACATTAAAAATGTATGTTATATTGATAGGAGATTATTCCTTCTCAGCAATGCCATAAAAATAAGGGAATGCCTGAGCAATCCTTTAAGTTTTCTTTTTAATTTCATCATAATTTCCTTCCTTCAATTCTTTTCCACCACACCATATAGTCTAATTTAGTCTAATACTATAATCATAAATATTATATAGTATGATTTTGTTTCTTACTAATTTACAATATTTAAAAAATGATCCAGCTAAATTTTTATTTTCATTAAATATATTGTACAATTAAATAAATTTAAATATTTTAGATTTAAAAGATTAATTAAAAAACTAACATAAATTTTTAAATATTAATATACTGTATCATATTGACAACATAAATTACGGTTATTTTCAAGAATATCTGAAACCTGACCAGAAGTCTATCTTCTATCACTAATTTATTTTTAAGATGTTTATATATTTCAGTTTAATAAGAGATTTTTGTTTAATGAAGCTCCCGAAATCTACTTTTGACATTTATCTATGTCAATCAATATTTATCTAAATTGACTATTTTAAAAATAATTTGTTAAAAAAAATTATATTACACTTTAATATGGAAACTTGATTTAAGGTTTGGAGATGATCTGGTACTACTTGCTTCATCTCCAGAAATGTAAAATTGGACTGGAAAACAAAACCGAACCGCTGCTTTAATAATTAATTAAAAAAAGACTGTTTTTCTGACAAATGGAGTAAAATGAAAAAATTAAGACTGCTAAAAAAGAAAACTACATCAGGTAAATGAAACAATATTAGGTTAGTTAAGTGGTGAGCTTTGAGGACAGAACAGAAAGGAGACCCAAAAAGCTGGAGAACCCGGGCAGCTGCTTAGAAAAAAATATTGGTTCCTTAACTTCATTATAAAAAACATCAACTGAACAGTATATTGAAAATATATAATAAATAATATATATGAAAGGTAAAATTATTAAATTGTTGAGCAACACCCTTGTCTCATTTATGGTTCACAAACTTGGATATTGCTGAAGAAATCCAAACAAATTTTGAGGATTCAGAAGCATGCTTGATATGAAAACGAAAGAAAAAATTGGTGCACATGCACGCACGCACAAGCGCGCACACACACAATATATATATATATATAAAATTATTATAAATTTGTATTATAATTATTTTTATTTTCTTAATGTAGGGGTTATAGAATAATCTTAACAACTGACAAGTTATATTTTTCGTGATTCTTTTATTTCATTTTAGCTTTGGTGATTTTTATATTTTATATTTTTAAGCTTAGATTTTACAATTTGGTAAAATAATTGAAACAAAAGAAAATTGTTTTACTGTAGAATTATAATTATCTTGAGTAATGAACATATATGAAATTTTAATGGAAAACAGTTTTTTATCAGACTTGAAAAAAATTTGACATCAGGGCATTATACTGGTTTGTTTTAAAATCTGAAAATTAATTGTAAAATGAATTACTGTTTAATCTTTTCGAAAGGTTTTATTGTACCTGTACATAAAGTGTACAGACAAGCGTGTATACAGACAAGGGACAAGACCGATCATCTAAAGCAACTTGATAATAACTTTTTGTTTACATAATTTTAATATGCTTTCTCTTACACAGATCATGCATCTACTTGAATAACAGTGAGTATTAATGAATGATTAATTACAAAAACTACGTAGTATAATAACTGTAAAGGCCAAGTGGAATATCATAACACAAAACTATTCATACAGCAATATGAAAGAAAACAATATACATACCATCTAACAAGAAATCAGATTTAATACTAAATATATAAACTGCTAAATAGAAAATAAAAATCTATTGAAAGATCTCCCCAAGTATTCAATTAAATATTTGGCACAAAAAAGTGAAAGATTTCCTTCTTGGCACAAAATCTCTTATTCCCAGAAAAAAAATTGCATTTAATTTCAGCCCATTTTAAATTCTATTTTAATTTCACATTTACACAGTTAATTAAGAATTATAAACACTATTTTAATAACAGAATAACTTGTGATAATCTATCTACTACTAAATACTGAATATAAATACATATAAATGTTTATTATATACAATAATATGTACTATTATATATAATGAATTATATTTTGTCATATTAGGTACTTAAGATGATTTTTTTTTTTTCAGAGATAAAAACAAAACTTCTAATTTGCACTTTAATGTAAGGATACAGCACAGCTTGTGATTAAACTTAAAAAAAAAACGCATGAATAGAACAAACTAAAGACAAATTTTTATTTCATCAATTAAGAATAATCTCAAAAAAGATTTAAACAATTTTCATTTTAGTAAATAAATTTTTTAGAAATAAAAAAAATTAATAAGGTTTTTTTACTATAATTCATCGTAAGTTAATATCTAAGATCTAATTTTTTTTTTTAATAATTGTTTCCAAACTTTTATTCCTTTCTTTAATATGAAAAAATGTTAATTCCAATACAATTATTACTTTCTAGATTCTTATAATATGCTCCACAAATTACAGCCTTTGTGAATTATAAATTTTTACCCCTTGCAATTCCTTTTAGTGCAATAAGTACCGGTCATTATTTAAAAACTTAATTAAAGGTTGTAATTCTAATCAACATGTCACATATTAAAGAATAAAGTTGTTAAATTAATAAATCTATTAAAATTATCAAAAATTAATGACTTTTTCTATTTCAATAACTTCATCCAAAATAAATTACTTTTTTTTTTAAATATATGTTTTCAGCTATTTGAAATGTTTAAAAGAAACTGCTAAAAGTTCAAAATTGAAATGTATCGCTTACCTTGTATTAACCTCTACAGATTAGATGATAGATTAACAACCAAAACATAAATAAATAGCAAATAAAACCAATTTATTGGGATAAAGTATATTCAGAAGCATGCACTGTACGAACAGTTGAACAATAAATTTTTACAATTCACTAATTTTTCCTTATTCGAACATATTCTAAAAGTTAACAAATTCTTTACCTATGATTATTTGTATTTAAAACAGAGTTCCATGTTATTTGAAATAATATGGTTTATATATGTAGTGTGAATAATACACCACTGAGTTATATCATGTTGCATTATTAGTAATATATTTATATAAAAAAAAGGAATAAATAACTTTTCTTTTTTTATGTAATTTTATACAGTTACATACTGTGACCTGAATTCAAACTGACTTTACACAGCAAAACATAGGATCATAAACATATTTCCAGTTATCTACACTCAAATCTAAAACAGCAATACTGGAAAATTATTTACCGAGTATGCAAAAATTAAATGTCAGTAGCTCAGGCATTTATTCAAAGTGAAAAAAAAGTGTCTAGTGAGTTGGGCATTAAACACACATCTTTGGGCCATCTAATGAATTTTGAAAACATACAGCCAAGATTAATGCATGAATTATTAGGGCATGATCTGTGTCACTGTTTACAATTCTGTTAGACACAATCTTAAATCAAGAACAAGAAGGTGATGCCATTGTTAAAAAAACAAAACTGTTGATCTGATGAGGCAAACATTAAACAGTCAGGTGCTGTTAATAAGACCAACTGCGTCTATTATTCAACAGAAAATCCCCCCAGAAACAAATGAACTGCTGAATTAGCTTTGATTGGACAGAATTTTTATCTAAAGAAGGTGTGGAATCAGTCATTTTCAAAGTAATACAGTTAAAGGCTACATGCTAAACATAGCTACACTACAAGTACAACCAGATAATGAAAGTTGTATTTCAACATAGTGGATAGGGCTCCTATCCACTATGTCTTAAGCGTGTCCAATTTACTTGATCAAGAATTTTTCAATAGATGGAAGGATCAACTGAATCGTCATAACATATACTTTTCTTACCCCAATGGATTTCTTCTTCTTAGAGGTTATTAAAGATAGAAAGTATTTTGAAGAAAACTATGTACAGTTAATGAGATGTTCAGTTCATTAGAAAGCATGCTAATAAATTGAGAAAACAAAGAACTTTGTAACAAATTGTTTGAGTGTAAATTCTACACAACAAGAGTGTACATATCCTTACGGCAATCACTTAACAGACTATTTTTTTAATTGCAGTTTGTATGAGATTCTTAATGCTACTTATTAAAATAAACTTAGTATATTTATTAAAAATAAATTTACTTTTTAGTTCTATGCTCCATAACTGTATCTTGTGGTACCAACAACTTCATAATATCCACATAATATATTTTTTAATTAAACAACTATTATTAGTTATATCTAGGAATGATCATCACCAACATTATCTAAATTAAAGGTACCCTCATCAGAAGCTTCTGTAAAATTGACTTAACAACTTGAGGTACAAATTTATCAAAATAGAGGAACCCAGAATAAGGTAAACTCTTTTCAAGCAATTTCAGTCAATAACCTGAAATTAAATATATATTTTTTTTAATTCAGGTTATGTTATATTCTTCATTACTGTACATGCTAAAATTTAATGTAAGGCGTTGAATAAAAAATACATAAACATTTTATATTTTCTGTAACATTGTTAATAAAGGTACCAAAATGAAACTAACATTATTCATAATATTTATTACAACTTTAAAAATAACCTTGTTGATTTAGTTTACCACAAATTATAATTCCATATTTTACTTAAGAATAAAAATAACTTAGAAACAAATTAATTTGCTTTTAAATTTTGTTAAATGTTGTAAACTCAAATTAAAAATTTCATTCTATCTTTTGGACCAATTGATAATTAACTCTAAATAAAATGTACATTAAAGAATAATTAAGCTTTTAAATTTACTAAACAATATATATCAGCAAATCACTACAAGAACAACAACGAGCATGTAGATTATAACACACCTACTGCAATTGAGTAGTAACAGAATGAAGAATCTATAAGAAATCAAATATTGCTTTATATAATTCATATTTAACTACCACAAAAAATTAGTAGATTCACTTCTGTACTCCGAAAACTTGTTTACTTCTTGACCCACAATCTATATTCTACTTTAGATATCTGGCAGACATAGAATGTCACTTATAGCATTGACAAGAGTTTACACCTAATTCATATAAACTGGTATAACTTTTGTGGAATTACAGTACCTCAAACATACATAAATACAAGATTGTAAAACATTTTTGCATTAACGCAAAAAGAAAATTAATGAGTAACAAACTAATTACAACTTTATATTGTCTTGTGTCTAACAATGATGAAATATAAGCATAATAAAACTGAGTTCAAGTTAACAAGTAACCAATAACAATTTTCAACCAAAAATTACTTCAGTCAGTAATAGTGTGTTTTTTTTTTGGATTCACTTAAATCTGCTAGACCAAGGTAACAAATAATAAAAAAATAATTCGATTTTTATTTGATGGGTTCATTTTTCTTATAAAATAAAGTATAAGAAATATAAGCTATTAACAATAAGATGTATCTTATTATTATCTGTAACAAAAATAAACTAGTACGGTAAAATCCTTTATACCGAAACACCTTATACGGTAAACATGGAAATAGCTTTTAATAAAATGTTGGGCGCGCATCTCAGTAACGATGTAAAATGGAAATATGAAAATTTTAGGTTAGGTAGTCGGTAAAAAATGGTTTGTATACCAACCTAGTGACCTATACTTAATTTTTTAATAATACAAAAAAAAAAGAACAGAAAAATACAAATTTACAACACGGTCAGAAATATTCTGCCGGTGTTGTGTTTATTTACCAAATGGTAGGCTATATTATAGAACTGATAAAATGTTATGCGTTACGGATCGTAACAGAAACACTCCGTTTTTGAAAAGGAAAAATAATTAAATAAAAAATAATTCTACAATAAGTATTATAATTAAATACAAACATATGCAATGTGTTACAGATGCCGGATTCAAATACAAGAAAAAGTAATAACCACGGTGATTATTGATACATGCATGTTAATGATGCATACAAGGCAAAAAAGAAAAGAAAGAAGAATAAGAATACTATGAACAGTACTCACATTCTGAAGGAAATTAATGAATGATAGTTCGTAACACCTTACTCCTAATCAGCCATGTTTGTTTTCGAATAGGTCTACGGTTAAATATTGAACATTGGAGCGTGCGTACGAAGTTTTATAACGATATCTAGTGCGCATCATATGGATCTCGTTTTTAAACAGCTGATCGCTGACAAACACGCCAGAACTCGTGCTTCAAGTTGCTATCCTGTAGTGGTCTATGCTGCATTGTACGTGGTTGTGTTCCAGTGTAGTGTTATGTAATATTTTTAATTTGCTCGCTTAAACATTTTTATTTTTTTTTTAATTTATAACTTTGAATGGTGCTCTGTAATTGGTGAGTGCTCTGCAGTTTTCTTTTTGGGTAGTGATGAAAATAATCTACTAAATAAAAATAACTTAATTTTGGTGGTTTGTTTTCAATAATTTCTACATGTTGCGTTCGTGTATTTGACTTGACATCACATGGGGGAGAAAACTTGTGGAATAAACTCGCAGAGTAGAGTTAATTTCCTTTGGGATTCTTTCGTGAATGCTGAAAATAAATCATATGAGGTAAGCTAAATTTTGAATGTACGAATTAAAATTCCAGTTGTCGATCTCGATTTGTGGATACTTAACATTTTATGTATTATTTAGAGTACAGTTAATCAGTACTAAGTATTTTTCATTTTTTTAACGGTAGTTTTTAATGTGTTATATAAGTCCTTAAAACTTATATAATCATTGAAACTGAATATTGGCACCCCATTTTTACCATTTGGTCTGATATTCGCTTACACAGATGTTTATTTTTTCACTGACGCCGGTGTAACCATAGGTGTCATGGTTATGTTTATTTAGTAAGTAGGTTATTTCAGTTTGTTTAGTAAGTTTTTCATAATGCTTAATAAATTTTATATAAATTCATAATCAGCATATCCAGATAACTAATGCAAAATTGGTTTTAATGAAAATGGTTGTTCACCATGCCCTTCCCAATAATATGTAGTTTTTTCTTGTTAGTATTTAAAATATGTTTTTTTGCCAGGATAGATTGTAATTTAGTAACTATTATATCTTTTTTTTTATATGAAATAAGTTTTAAATTTAATTTTCCCTTTAAAAATTGTTTATTCTGTTGCTGTAAAAATATATTTAAAAAAAAATCATAACTTTATATTATCTTGGCTACATTTAGAAAATGAGTTTCTGTCCTTGTTCATACTAAAGGTGAATATGTAAATGCATGAAAAAAACAGGTATTTAAAAAATTGATTTCTGAGGAATGTTATTGCAATTTATTATCAAACTAAAAGAAAAATTGAACCTCAAGAAGCATTAAAGATAAAGAAATCAATCAAGTTCAGTGTTAGCTGAAAACTGGTTTTAAAATTAACTTTACTGCTTAAGTCGGTAATAAGCTGGGATTTGATAGTTTGGAAAACAAACTACTTCGTCACCAACAGATGCGGAAACTTCATTGATGAATAAGATTGATGACCAGTATTTAATAGCCCTTCAAAATATTTAATCATAGAAAAGTTTATAAAAAAAATGTTTATCATAAAAACATACCATTTTTTCCTTCTTTAAATCTTGTTTATGGGTGAGTATATGTTTATAATTGGTTTGCGGCACATGGTAACTGCAATGTAACTTACGCAGATGTTAATAAGAGAACCTTTTGTAGTATGCATTAAACTAAAATCTTTTTTAAGTTGTGTTAAATATTGTTATTAATTATTATTTGTACAAACACACACACACACATATATATATATATATTTTTTTTTTGTATTTCTCCACAACTTACTGATAATGATTAACTATTAAGATGGCCATGTAATCTTATATTTAAGTAATTTTTATAACAGCCTTTAAGAGATTAACTCTTTCCATTTATTTAAACATTAGTTTGATTAACTGTTTTTGATTTGTTTAAAGGAGTTCTTAGTTTAAAAATTCAATATCTATCCATGTATTTCGGTTATTACTGGAAAAAATCATTGCATTAACAACAAAAGTTTAATTTTGTTATTAATTAAACTTTTGGAAGGAACTTTATATGCCGATTATTAATAACTTTTTTATGTTGTGGTTATGAAAAGTTAAGTAAAAAAAAACTGGAAGATTTCATTGAGAAATCTTGTTTGATTTAGATTAAAACTGTGTAGTTATAATTTATCAGGGTTAAAGAAATTTGTAAGCTTAAAACTTGGAAGAAATAAAATATGAATCTTATAATTCAGTATTTAATCTTATAATAATATTCATTGTGTTCAAGGTTGTCAAGAAAAATTAATTTTTTTCTTAACGATCTACAAAGAGTTTAAATCTTTTATATGGTTTCGTAGCTGTAAACTAATCTCTGAAACCTGACTTGTTATTTTTATACTAGACTAAAAGTAAAAAAAAAAATCTAATGTTTTATATAGATTTTATAAAGTGAAATTTTTGTCAATACAATATTCAGAACTTCATTATTTTCTGTCTCCCAATTCACTAAAAATTAAAACACCTTAAGCAGTCAGTATAATATCTTAATTGTTGTCTGTTTTTATATTGTATTGGAATTGCCTTGCCAATTTTATGAAACTTACTGGATGATTTGACATGTAATCTGATTAAAATTAAAATTATCATAATTATTTACATAGGTTCACCATCTCTTTTTAATATTTACACACCCAGACGATGTATTATTAAAAAAAAAAACATACAAAAAAAAATTATTTAAAATTTTCAAGGGAGACTCTGTGCTCTTATTGAATAATAATACTTTTTGTGATTTATATAAACTTGTGATGAAAATTTCATTCATGGTATAAAAATGTTATCAATAAATTTGAAACAGTATCTTAATAAATGTATGTCTTTTAGAATATAATGTATGCATCCTCTTCCCCTTTTTGGTAAATTATTTTTTTTTTTTTTTTTTTTTTTTTTAGTTAAAATCCCAACAAAATAAATTGAAACCATTCAAAAAAACATAGCCCAATAAATTCATCAAATATTTTATACAGTTGAGGATCTGTAACTGATCAGTTTTTAATGTACTTTACATTTTAGTTGGGATTTAGATAACCAGCATTACCAGATGTACTGCATATGAACATTTCAGTTGTTAGGCTTATTACCCCTCCAACATATGAGAATGCTCTCTCTCCGGTGGTGCACAGGTGGTGGTTCTTTTAGAGTGACCTGCATCAGAGCAAATGGCTCTTGATGTATAAAATTTATCAGGTTACATCAAGGATGTCTCAGTACCCAACATCCTCAGTTAGATGTACAACAACAGAATTGAAAATAGAAACAGTAGGATCAAAAAAAAAAATGGGAATTGATACAAGAAATTATCATCTGTTCTTCAGCCCATACGAATGGAATCTCAAGGTCCCTCCAAGTATTAGGTGCCCATCTTTCTAACAAACCATCAAGAGATCCTGTTATTTTTACATATTAGAAAGTGTCATGTTTAATCATTGATTTTGTATTCTAATTAGCTTAAATGTATTTTGATACAATAATTTTGTTTCCTGTAGAATTAAATAGAGCAGAGTAGGTGTTCTACCTTAATAAATAATCTTGATAATTTTCAGTATTATTTGGCATGTGGAAGTATCCAAATAAACTATAACATTTTTCTTTACTGTCTTTATATAAAGAAATTTATTCAACTTATATCTGTTGGTTTACAGAAAATCATTGATCAATCATATGCTAAATAAATGTTTCCTAAGTCATTATCATTGATTATTTTAAAATAAAAACCCGTATTGCGCTATAATTTTATTTACATTTTATAATTAGATCTGTTACATTACAGCATACTATGTAATAGTATACTGTAAATCATTTGACCCCTAGATCTTTTCATATTTTTATCTTTCACAAATGATAAAAGACGTTATTGTCATCAATAGATTATCTCATCTCCTTTTAATGGTTATAAAAATGTATTATTGATATGATTTGCTTTTTGACCTGAATTTAATCCACTTTTTTCGAAACACAGTTGAAGCATGCAAAAAATTAATTGCTACCATCATAATTAGTAAATTAAAATTTCTTAATTGTTAAATAATAATCTGTATATTTTTTTAGAATTTAAGCTTTTTTTTTATTATCATTTGAAAGATTTATGCATGTTAATAAGATATATAAACAAATGTGATGTATGTATTTTAATGATATAAATGTTTCATAAAGTTTTATTTCTTCATTTTACTTATTTTTATGATAGAATTGACTATTGTGGTTTTCATTTATTACATCTCAATTGCATTCAGTCACTTATTTAAAGTAAACATACCTATATAAAGTGGGACTCATCTTGATAAAAGGGATTGTCAAAGGTACGAGGGCCGTTTTTTTTTCGACCTCCGATAGGCTATAAATAAAAGACAAGTTCATATAAAACAATAATTTTATT
>JAAAKQ030480580.1:8378-18589 GCA_010016005.3 Zanna intricata
ATATGCAATTTATATTCCAAGTTTTTTTGGTTTAACAAATCATTTGGTTATGTTTTGTTTTCATAGTATTATAAGTGTGGTTTTAAATACTGTATTAATTACATTTGAATAATTAAGACATGGTAATAAAATTGTAATATTAATTAATTTCTTTATTTTTACTAAATTTAGTTTTAAAATTCAACTGATTAAAATTATAATTACATTCAAAAAGAGTATTGAAGTAGTAGGGAATAGATTAGTTTAAACAAAGGTATTTATTAATTATGTCATCACATCGATTTCATTATTTGAAACTGCAGTTAAACATGATTTATTTTCTAATATTTTTTCCTCAAGGTATTTTGAAGATAAGTAGTAGTACATTCTCTCTGTATCCAGAGTTACTGATTAGTGGTAAATACTTAAAAAATAATATTTTGAAAATAAGCCTTTTTATGCCTGATAATTTTAAAATCTTATGCATTTCATCTTGCTGTTGAATGCAAAGTATTTATATAGTAAATATAAAATTACCTACGTTAATAAAAACATGTTTGTAAGGAAATTAAAAACTTTACACAAATCAAAAGTTTAATTAGTTCTATATTTTCCATCAATTGTTAAAAAGATAAAAATTATTAAGAATAAAAGATACTACAGATATTTTATAGAACTATACTTGTACTTGCAAGTAAATATATTTCATTCTAGTATTGAGCTTTTCCAGTGATTTCTACTAGCATTGTCAGAATCAACTCTTGAATAATGAAAGATGATTGAAAATTGACTGAATACACAAATCTTGGTGATCAATACCAGATAAAATTGTGTTTTGCAAGGATAATTTTACTTCTATAACAGCAATTAGTTATAATAATCTGTAGCATTAAATAATTTTTTTTAATGATTTAAAACTAAAAATTTGTGTTTTGAAAATATTACAAAACCCAAGCTGCAGATTAAACCAGTAATTTTTAGTACACCAATCTGCTCCTCTTCCAACTTAGATACTAAGCTGATTAATCATTTATGAATTTCTTTGATTTTGTATCTTAGTTTAAATAGCTTACTCTTACTTTAATAAATTTAGATCAATAAATTTTTGTAAATTTTTTATGAACACATCTTAAAATAAAAATATGTAATCTTACCGCATTTAACAATGAATCCACAATATATTTTCTAATCTTCTTCACATTCTAGTTTTAATTTGAAACATGTTTAATTTAATGAAATTGAATAAAGAATACACATCTAAAAATTATAACGATTAAATTATTAATCAGTTTCACTTTCAATTCAATGTGACGATTATAGAGCATTCCCAATTAACGTTTACAACAACAATACCGCACTGACAAGTATTATTTACATTTTCATTTGAATCCCTCCCTTTCAAAAGAACATGTGCAGAAGTGACTACACGGATGCCGAATAACGTGCCCGGATTATGTTCACAAGGTACTGTAATAAGTTACGTTTAGATTAAATTTGTCTTACCTTATCACAAAATTTTAATCTTCTATAAATGAAATAATGACCTCATTATAGCTATTTTATTTTTTCAGACTTTTACTTCGCTGAAAATATTTATTTTGAAAAAGGAATATTTTGTTATTGTATAAAATTATGTTGCTAGCCTTGCTTTCGTAAGATCGATTTTTCTCGACTGCCGAACTGTTAACTGTTTTAGCGAGACATAATAAAACTTTGTTTAGTAAAATTTGTGATTTTTTTTTTGTAGTAAACTTACAATAATGAACTGATTTCATTATTTTGTTTAGTGTGGTCAGAATAATCCGTTACGGTAAGGTTGATTTATTTGTTTTTCTGTTTTCTTTCTAACCTTCATTAAGGCATTCGCCGCTTGATTAATTTAAGGTTAATGGTTACTTTCTGCTTTCGTTGAAATAGAAAGAGATTTTTTTTTGAAATTACTCAATATTGCTTACTGAAGAAATTTATTGATTAAAAAATTAACAGAAACAGAGATTTTATTTTATAAATGTAGATCAATAATTCTGTTACCTTTCACGCTGCCCTGTTAATTTCATATGAAGGTGGGTGTTTCTAGTTTGTCAGTAGATCTGGCTGTTTTGTTGTGAAAGATATCTCGTCTGACAGGCCTATAATAAAATGACGTTTTATTCACAGATTGTTTTGTGTGTATTAAAATTACACACTATTCGGAAAAAGTAATTTTGTAACTAGTTATCTGACGTAAATTAATTTATGAATTTAATATTGTGTTTGAAAGGATTTTGAAGCATATTAGCAGAACTTTTGAGGGAATTTTATATAAATTTTGTTTCAGAGTTAATACTTTTATATTTATTGATTATTAAAGCAAAAGAGATTTTATCAATGTAGTTCATTTAGCATTGTAATATAAAATGTGTATGACAAAAATCATCTGAAATGTGTGTGTTTGATAAGTTTGGAGAAAGCTGTTCAAACTAATTATTGGAAAAGTATAGAAATTTCTCATTAAGGCATTGCATTTCCAAGCCTTACAACTGTAAATTAATAGTATATCAGTAAATTGGACAAAATCAGTTATTTAGGAAATCAAGCTGCTCTTAGTTTTGGTTAATTATCTATAGAGTTCAATTTGCTTGAAAAATTACCAAAATTGGTTCACAATACTCACAAAATTACTCATTGAGTTATACAAAGTGCAAACACAGGTGCATAGTAATTCTGTAATGGATGTATGAAATAGTTCTATCACTTTCAGTATTGAAGGGGATAGTGACGTGATCTGCAAAAGGATGTCATAGGTAGCAAAAAACATCATCCCCGGTCTGCATGCCAAATGAGCTATCTAAACTTTGTCAAGTAATACTTTTATATTCATTTGGTTTTTGTAAATACAAAATCAATAATTTTTGGTTACAAGTTGGAGAATATTAAATTCTTTTCCCAAGTTAATTCATCAGTACTTAATTTGCAGTATTTGCTACTACATTTGGTATTAAGATATAATTTTTGTTTTGATTGAAATATGTTCATATTCATTTAAAATAAAAATAGGAATCAATTGCTAGAGACTAGTATTTGTTAGATACTAAAAATTTATTATATATATATATATATATATATAAAATGTATTAATAGTCCTTTTTTTATAATTTGTATAGATTTTTGTTTCAAATAGGCATTTTTTTTTTGCAAGTAACAGTGATTAAATTTATGGGATTGAACACAACTTTATTCACTGAATGATTATCTTTATAAATCAAGACAGGATTATGTATCTTAAAAACATCAAAATCAAATAAAATATTTCTTAACCAACAAACTTCACTACTTGTATTTAGCACCACGTATTAGGCCTCAGTACTTGAATATATTGTGGCATTCATCAAACTTACTAACTAGTTGATTGTACTTCTTTTACTGGGTGTTTAGATCTTTCTTTTTTTTAATAAATCAGATTTAAAATTTTTATCAGTTGGTTTAAAATCAAACATATTAAACTTTCGAAGTACTTTTTTCAAGTATTGCCTTTCATCAATAACTATGATACCTTTCACGATACCTTGTATGATATCTATACCTAAGAAATCTTACCAAGATCTCTCATTTTGAAATTTACATTTTTATTTAACATAGATTGTAGTTTATTTACTTCTCTTTCACTATTATTAAAAATTAGCAAACTATCAACATTTAATAATAAAGATATATTTTCATTATTTAAACACTTCATAATCATTTTTAGATTTAATAAAACCATCGTTTTTTGTTACAGAATCAAATTTAATACTCTCTTCTTTCAGTGATATTTTAAGTCCAAGAATAAATTTATTTAATTTTCAAATTTTACTATTACTGATTTCAACTCCAACTGGTGATATAATATATTTAATTCCACTTGTATTTTTCCATGTAAAAAAGCATCATACACATATATTTTGGTATGAACGTTCAATTAATCGTATAAAAGAGAGTATGATTATATAATAAACTTTTTAGCCATCGACCATGTGCATCAATAGTATAAGCAAAAAACGCTTAACACAACATACATTGAGCTTGCCTTCGTCGACATTCTGTACACATATATCATTATTTTAATGCCAAATTTCATCATTTCTCTTTTTTCTTTTCCTTCAAATAATAAATATGCCTCCTATGTTATCATGTCAAAAGCTGTCACTCCAATTCACTCATAGGATCTCTTTTAACAGATTTTTAGTTTATGATAACTGGTTAAAAATTCTCTCTGGGTTCTTATGTACCTCAACCACTATTGCTTATACTATTTAACTTTGCCATTTAGACAATGTTTAGTTAATGTCTTCATTAGTTACCTACCACTATTTAGTACAGTACATAACATATTCCCATAATGCTAACATCACTTTTTTTTTTATATAGGCATGTATTCGCACACTACTAACCAAGTTTGTCTTCTCTCCATACCCATGTCAGTCTTGTTTGTATTAATTCACCAACCTTTATGGCAGGATTTTTTATACATTATAAAACGCACATTCCCAGACACAATCTTCAAGCTTATATGAAGAATTAAAAAATAAATTACTCACCTTATTTTTTTAAAGTTTTTATCCAAAATATAAATTGAGGAATATCAAAGTATTTTGTTGGAAGTCAAAGTCTTCAAAAGCCTTGGCTGTTTTTCAAGTAATTCATTTAATTTTTTTTTTTCGCCTTATGTACTCATAAGTGTTTAATTCTGCGAGTTGTTGGCTTGGTCTACTGTTGGTGTAACATTCTCCGAACGTTATTTTTTTATTGAGAAAACATGATTTGCTTATGTGACTGTTAAATTTGGGGCTCCAGTTCTTATTATTTTTTTAAAGAGCTGAGGCACGATCTCTTAAATAGATGACCTGGTATATTCTTGTGCAAAGTTTATTTTGAACAACCTTTAATAAGATTTTATACTGTGTGCTAACATCAAGAATAGATCAAACCCCTCAAACCATGTGCACTGTTGAATTGGTTGATATTCTCCAAAGGCCAGTGTTCAACAGCTCTAGCGGTCTCAGTAATTCAACTGAAAAATCACAAATCACATCTTGCTCATTTACTCAATGACAGGGTTATGAAGCAATTCTTCCTCTTATAAAAAGTTCTCATGATTTACTTCCAAACAAGCAAACAGGGATTAACAGCCTTTTAGTCGTCAGTTTATGGTTCATGTTTTGTATATCCTGATTACCACCGGTATATTAACTTCCTCTTGGACTATGTGTGCCAGATACATGGTATGGAACTTTTGAGTTAAGTTTTGAAGCACTTCCACTTATCCATCACTTTGAAATTTTGCATATAGGTTTGTTCCTGATGACAACACATTTTAGCAACATTTTCAAGTTGCTAAGATGCCCCTAAGTTGCTAAGTGAAAAAAATGCTCCTTGAACTTATGCAACCTACATACATATTATCTTACATTTTGTGCTATATCTTGGGAACAGTTTGACCAATCCTTGATTTGTTTGTATTGTATCATTTTTGGCTCCACTTTCAACCTGGCTTTTCACTGGAAACCCATGAAAAATCTGACCACCCATTTTTTTGAAAAATTGCGGTTTCAACATCATCTGCCCCCGCCCATAAAAAAACATCATTTAGTCCCCAAATCCATTTTTTTTTTTTTTTCGTTTTTCATCAGAAACATTTCGACCACTAACCCCATATTTGACCACCTATATTTTTTTTTTTGAATGGGGCTCAAAAGAACCGTTTTTCAACATAGAATACAGTGCTGATGTCCTTTTTAAGATGGAGGCAAAGAGAAACCTGAGATTAGCGAGAAAGCAAGTTGGGTCTCCTGAGGGAGAGAAACAGATGAACTTGAGTTCCCTGAGGCCATATTGAATAAGGTGGTATACAAACCATGTACTTTTTGTTTTGTGTTTTTTCTTAAATTTTTGGTTATTTGTTTTCCCATTGTGATATTAGTTATACTTTCTTATTGATATTAATTTAAACTTCTATTGATATTCTGTGTTATTAGTTATAAGATTTTTTTTTTCTATATTTTAAGTTTTAATTTTTGTGTTCATCTTTTTTGTCTTCTTGCTATCCAAGATGGAACCCTGTACACCCCACTTGGACTTCAGGAATTTTTTTTTAATTTCATTTTTATTTTAATTTTCATCCTTTTTTCTTTTCTAGTTTAATCTTCTTGTTTAGATTTAAGCTTACTTTTAATTTTTAGTTTTAGGGCTGTGATATTAGTTTTAAGTGTTTTTAAAATATAGGTTATGATATTATTAGTTTTAAATTTTTGTTTAATTTTTTAGTTAGCAATATTTTATTTCATTTAAATAATTTTATTCCGGGCAATGATAATGTGAAAATGTTTATTGCCCACAAAAAGTACCAAAAAAATAAAAGAAAAAAGAAGTTGGTTTTGATAAAAGTGTTACTGATTTCATGAATTAGTATTACTGAAGCACGTTGAAGTATTAATGGGTTGTTTTTTCTTTTTAATGAGTTGAGGTTTATAATCTGTTAAAAATACTAAATTGTCTAGGATTTGAATGCATAACTTTCACAATAAAAGCAGAGGTACTACCACTTTGCCGCAGAGTTTCGCTGGTGTAAATCATAATGGTTGTAAGTATATTGATTTAATTTATGTTGTGTAAATTACTGTGTTTTAATACTGTTTTCTCATAAGGGGTAAATGCATACAGTTTTATCAGTTTTCTTTAAGAGTTAGCAGTTTTTTTATTCATTACATGTTTTAAAAATTAAAATGTTGGAATTATTTTAACAATTATCACAGATGGATCCTTGGGTAATTACACCGCAAGAGAGAGCAAGATTTGAGGGGCAGTTTAACACTTTGAAACCAGTCAATGGTATTGTTACTGGAGTGCAGGCCAAAGATTTCTTTCTTCAGTCACAACTGCCACCTCAAGTGCTGGGTATAATATGGTAAGCAGTTCAGTATTTGTAACAGGTTTTCATTCTGTAAAAAGAATTAGATAAGTTACTAGATAATTTATATTAAAATCACTTTATCGTGATTCTAGTGGTCCTTTTAAGTTTATCCAGTTCAAACCTTAGTGACTTAAATTTTTTTACCGCAGTAAGAAATTATTAACAATACTAGTTCATTTATTTTTACAAATTTCATACTTATGAGATTACTGTAAAGTTACTTGTAAATTTATTTTTTATGTAAAAAATCCATTGCAATTATTTTCAAGTAACAGTTTACTATAATTGTTTTAATGTTTTAAATAGTTATATTGTATTTAAAAAAGTAATTCTAATATAAAAAATTATGCTCTATAACAGGCTGATTTTAATTACTAAAAATTGGTCATTGATTACATATTTGGCTTACTTTTTATTTAACATAAATATTATTAGCCATTAAATCCTGTAGAATTTAAAGTCTTGTCATTACATTATTTTCTTCCCATTAGATTTGTTTACATTTTATAGAATCTTTTACCCTGTAGATTTTTTAAAAAATTGTGTGATGTGTTGAATGTTTTACCCTATTTATTGTATTCAATCAGGACTAACAATTAAATATTGATATTAAAAAAACTATTGAGGGAAATCATTGATTTTAATAAAATAAAATACAGTGCAAAGAAAATGCATTTTTAAGTTTTTACATCTTGGTTGTTTGTTTAAAATAACAGGAATACAAAATATTCAGATCCCAAATAAGTCACTCTGCAAGTAATATAAATATGCAGGTAAAATATTTAGATCACAAATATTCCGTATTATAATTCTTCAGGTAAAGATAACAATTTTACAGTATTAGGATATTACTTGAAATAAAACAAAACACAAAACAGTAACACAGTGTTTTTGCCTTAAATGCAAGGCTTTATCAAGTGCAAAAAAAGAAAAAACAACATAATCTAATCAATCATATGTTCAACAATATTGAACAAGTCTATATCCAATGACACATTGGTAAATACACTTAAACTACCCCACCATTCAACCACACTGGAAACAAACAACAAACCATAAGAAATCCCACATCCCCACAAACAAATTCCACTCTCACACAGTAATCATACATAACAAATTACATTAGATGAAATATTATATTGCACAAGCCCACAATCTACTTGATCTGTTAATGTCCGACCTATTAAAACAAATTTTACATTTAATAAAATGAATCATTTCTAGCACCAATATCAATGTTATTATTTATATCACAATCCAAAATATTTCTTGCTCATAATTAAAACTATATTTATTTTTTCATGTTTGGACAAGGCTGTAACATCATGTTTCCAGTATTTATGTGCCTCCAAATGCTTTTTTAAATATTGTATGGTTTGTCCTATACTAGGTGCTACCCAAAAGTTTGAATTTTACCATAAAAATAAAATAGCTTACCATAACTTTTAATTTCCACTGTCTCCTTCAAAGTAATCCCCTTCGGCATTGATATAGCCATCTCAGCGTTTTTCCCATGATTCCATGCATCCCTGGAAGTCTGCAGGTGTAAGTATTCGAAGCACTTTCTGTGTTTCTTCCCGAATCTCCTCAAATGTGTTAAAACAACGGCTTTTCAATTTAAATTTTATTTTTGGAAAGAGAAAAAAGTCGCATGGGGCAAGGTCAGATGAATAGGGTGGGTGGGGATTCACTGCCCTCTTTTTGGAAGACAAGAAATTCCAAACGGCTAGCAATATGTGTGTGGGTGCATTGTCATGGTACAGTACCCTGCTGTTGTTACCCCATAGATCTGAACGTTTGCGCTTAATGCTTTCATGTAACCGCTTCAAAACTTCACAATAAAACATTGACAATATGACCAACAGGAACAAATTCCTTATGGCTAATGCCTTTGACGTCGAAAAAAACAATCATCATGGACTTCATGTTGCTGCGAACTTGGTATGCTTTTTTTGGCAGCGGTGAACTTGGCGACTTCCACTGCGATGACTGCTGCTTAGTTTCAGGGTCATATGAACGACAGTCGTCATTGACTATCTTTGAATTGTTTGTACCACAAAAAAGTTTTACTTTTACTCATAGCATTGTCACCAAATGCTTTCACAAGCATGCGATGGGTTTCTGCACCAGTTTTTTTAAGCATGAAGCAAAATTTGATGTGGGTTCTTTGCTCTTTAAAATCTGCCATTTAAAACTTTGCCGAAGCATTAAAACACAGTGTTACATAACCGCACGAAAGTCAACAATGCAGCCTCTCACCATCACAGCTGTTGGAACACTGATTCACAAAGAGTACTGTTTGCCACATCGCGGCAGCAGGTTGTACCAGCAATGTTTCACGTGCAAAATTCAAATTCCCGAACTTTTGGGTAGCACCTCGTATGTTGTTCCTGGCAGTCATTACATTGAGTGCTGTATATTATAAGACTTTAAGCTTCTCAATTGTGATTTCAGTTTAGAGAAAAAGTGATTAAAATCGTTGAAGTTTTTAAATGTAACTTTGGATTCTTGTTTCAAAAAATTTTTAATTTTTTGAGATAAATCTGGTTATATGGAATGGTTATATAGTTTATAGTCGCTTTTATAACACAGTAATTCCCATGATGTTGCTGTTACCTTCAGAATTGATAGTTTTGTAAAAGCTATCACAGTAAATATAGTTAACAGTTTTTGTGGGATAATTATTTTTAACAAAAGATTTTCTGTTTCCTTAATACCTTCTTTCTGTTAACTGATTCAGTAAACATTAGAACTCTCCTTAAATTTGTTTACTATTTTATATGATTTGGCTGAGCAGACAGATAGTTTAAATATCCACCATAAGAAGTCTTTTTAGCGAACCAACTAGTATATATTTTCCCAATCCGATGGGATACGGTCAATCAGGAAACACCAAACATTTATCACATTCCTTCTGTGAATTTAAAGTCCTTGCATAATTGTTAAATTCATTCAGTACTTCCTCAATTTGGTTCTCTGGCAAACAATAAAATATAATCTATACATATATTATAGAAAGCCACCGTATCCCTCACTTTGGCCATCATTTGGGGTTCAAAAAATTCCATCACTAAGTTTGCCAAATAGGCATTCCCATGGATAAACCATGACAGTATTCATAAAATTTAAACTTAAATTTGAAAAGCATGTTATTTATCCTTGTAAAAAATTTGTTTTACGTTTTCTTACATTTTCCTTACAAACATTTTACATTTATCTTATGTTTTTCGTACTTTTTCTTACTTGTTTTTGTTTTAACTTATTATAAAATGGTTGTTTTTATTTGAAATATTATATTATGGAA
>JAAAKQ030480591.1:4951-17493 GCA_010016005.3 Zanna intricata
ATACAGCTTTAATGTATTTGTTTAAAATAATATATACCAAAACAAAATATATTTTTTTAACTTATTTAGAAGCTATTTGATAAGATGTTGACTCGATAACTTAATCGAGCAATATAATTTGGATAATTACAAGTTCTGATTATTTAGTTTCTTTCATCGTTGCCAAGTTGAATCCGTTTTATACCATATTTATATAAAACCGAGTTTAAATTAAAGTCGAAGTTCTCGCTTAATTTTTTAGAAAGTAATTTAAATAAAAGTACTAATGAATTTCATGGGTTTAAATTTTTATTCCTAATTGAAAGTAAATGTAGCACAGCAACCTTCAAGTAAACATTAATGCCGGTCCAACAACAGAAAAGGTTCTTATCGAAAGTAATCATCATCAACAGAAATCAAGGTGGACGGTTGTCTATTGCTAGACCCAACATTTCGCGAATAACGTGGAGGTATCCTCAGATATAGAGGATACCTCCAGAGAATTTTTTTTATACAGTAACATTAGGTTACTGTATGCTGTATAATAATATGTTCCTGTATAATGTTACTGTATAAATGTAGAGGTGTGGACTTTATAAATGGTGTAGCTTTTAAGCTATATCACTAATAAACCAGTAAAAAGTCGTGTCACTTTTTTTTAAAGATAAATAGGGTCGCGTTTTCAAAATGAGTCGGAAATGGTTCGAAATGAAAACGTAGTAATCAAATAAATAAAAACATTTCCCATTGAAATAGTCGTATTAAACATTTAATTAATTTATTAAATTATTAACTTAAAAAAAAGAACATATTATTTTTTTAAATAAAACTTTTTCGTGAGCAGGACCCGGGTTCCAATCCTGGTCAGGTATGGCATCTTTTCATACGCTACCATTACGCTACTTGGTTAAATGACTGTAGCTGTTGATACCTGCTCCTTCAAAAAAAAAAAAACATAAAAGTATGTAACATAATGTTCTAAAAAAATAAAAATTGGGGTGGTATATAAATTTATAAAAGAAAAATTCTTGATTTATTGTTAATTTTAACAGAATAAAGCAATAACAGATGATAAAAATTAAAAATAAATAATTAAGTAAATAAATTGAGTAAGGTATAAAACATAATTAATTTTATTATTTATTTTTAATCTTATATTTATAACTAACCCGATTACAACACTATAAACTATATATAATATAAACTACAATTTTTTTAAATTTAATAACCGAACCATTTATTAATTAGGTTTTTATGTAATAATTATCCTTATTTTAATCAAACTGTATTTTTATTTTAAATTATTTTTTTTTATACTTACGAATAATAATAAAATATTTCTAACGAAAGAAAATATATACGAATTACATATATGACAAATTCGAAATGTTAGTCAACCAAAGAAATCATAAAATCTAATTGAAAAAAAGAGAAATTTGATGCTAAAAAAAATAATTGATTGATAAATAAGAATTTAATTAAGTTTAAGAAAAAAATATTAAAAATGTATTTTTAGATTGGGAAAAATGAATTACAATGAATTAAACTGAAAGAGGAGAAACAAGGAAGTTAGAGAGAAAAAGAAAGAGAGAAAAACTATTCTTAAAGTAATAAATAAAATAGAATACTAATTATCGATTAAAATTAGTAAATAAATAATGAAATTTATAAAATTCATTATATCTAACTAAAACCTGTACTTTTAAAATTCTTGTCAAAAAATATCATTTTTCAAAGTGGTAGTGTCTACAAAGAATGATAAAATAAAATGTATAATTTTAGTGCTGACGTTAACAAAACATAAGAAAATTATGATTTCGTACTTTATACTCAAGATTTACTTAAGATTCATTAAAATGCGTTAAGTCGTTATTGAATCTTTTAAAAACAAATGAGGAACACAAAAGTTGGAATAAGCTGTATAAAATCTATTCTATGAAGAAATAAATATCTCTGTAGACCGAGAGAAAATATTAATTTATATATACTGCGTGCGTTACTAACATAATGGTATAAATGTAAAATAATTTATGTTTATAATAAAATAATACTTTAAAGTTTAATAATATAACAAGATCTAGTAAGATGTAACAAAATGATCCTACATTTCGTCTGAACAATCGGCAGTGATACAAACAGACCGCCAAATTACACCCTTCTGAGTAAATCATTAATAACGCCCCAGTTATTAAGTAGAGTGGAGGGTTCTTGTATTCTAGCAACTCCTCCTTCTTGGGAAATACTGTAGCTCTAATCTCACCGAATTACTGCTTCCTAGTTCGTAATATACCAGGTTATCAGTGTAAACAATTAATATCAAAAGAAAAGAAACAAAAGTCTATTACCTGTCAATTTTGCGGTTTTGGATACGTTCTCTTAGAATTTACAATTACTTAACTAATAATTTAGTTTCCGTTTTATTTTTCCTTTAATAATTACAATGTAGGTAACTTATTTTATTTTATATTTTGCGGTCAAGTCCAAATGAATTAAAAATTTAATTAAAATATAAGAAAAAAATTATTTCCAACTAGAGTTTATTATATTGTTCAAACAGGAAATTAATTTTAAGGTAAAAATATAACTCTTCTTAAAACCGGTAAAAAAATTTAATACAAACCCGAATATAACACAAAAATAATGAATTTGTACCGCCTATCTACCTGAAACTAAATAAGTATTATGTGTTATATTTGTTACAACGACATATTTCCTACAATTATTATAATTTACTTTTTAATGTAACAAAATACAAAGAAAAATTGAAAAATCATTAATAGAAAATTGTTTCTTGTAAGAAATAAAACATTTTTTCTTGTTATTCTCTAAAATAAAGACACAAAAGTCTGTACTTAAAACTGAAATTTCTGAGTAGACGTTTATTCAATCAGTAATTTATAAAAAAAATGTATTTTTTTGTTTCTTATTTAACAAAAAAAGATTCTTTACTGCTTATCTATTTTAATTTATTTTTTTTATGTTACAATATCAATAACTAAATATTCCAACTTCAAAAAAGTTGTCCAAATATTTTCTGGTGGAATCTTTTTATTTAGTATTTAAACACTCAGAATACTTATTAATCTTTAAAAAGATATGAAAATAATCTTTATCTTTACAATAATCTCTTTTGGCTTTCTTTCTGTAAAAATACGATATTAAAATTAAATTTATATTGTGAAACGTGCATTTTTACATGAAATCATGTAATCAAACCATTATACTATTCACGATTTTATAAAAAATTTTTAGATATAACTGTTAACAAGTTTTCATTAATAAAAGATGAACTGTGTAATTCTAAAAATTTCAGAGATAACATTTTTTCAAGATATATATAAATATATACCAGAAACGTCTTATGTGGTAGTAGGAAAACCGTTATTTCTTAGATACATTTACGTTCCTACTACTTCATGTGCTGCTATCTTTAGGATATTCAGGTTACTACAGTGAAGTATTTCTTGTTTCAATAATTGTTAATTTAAAATGTTATATTTATATTAGACATTTTAGCACTATTAAATTTGTTATTTACACATTGATAATTCTGAACACTGTAATAAACTTATTTAACATTTTTGTGATACGATTACAGCATTGATATTTAAATGAAATTTGTAGCATGATTTTAATTAAATACAGAAATCTAAAAATACATGTTTGTATAAATATTATCAATTTCAAAAAATAAAATTTAAACAAATATTGTTTAAACAATATATTTGATAAATCAATCAATTAATACTGTCATAATCACTGCAAAAGTTACGGTGGAATTGAAAGCTTGATTGTTTACACCTGTAGTATAAAAATGTTTTTTCTTCATTTATTAAACTTAATAATGCGCGAAAAAATATTTTAATTATATTATAGAATAAAATAAATGGATTTCAATGTTGTATTATCAACAGGTTTATAAAAAATAAAATTTAATCAATATGACTGAAGAATCACTCTTGAACGATTTATCTGTTTTAAAAATAATTCTGAATTAATTTTATCTTTATTAATATTCAAATTTGGTGAAGACTTTACAAAAACTGTACAAATATATACTTAAAAAAAATATACTTAGCACGTTCCCTTCTATTAAGAAACAGTTTTTACAATTTTATTTCAAGAATGTTAGTTCAGTGGTAATTTCATAAGAAAATGTTTTTCTTACAATTTTGAACAATTTTCTGCAAAATAAGAGCTGTTTTATACAAATTTGGCATTTTTCAGGTATATGAAAGGGAAGAACTAGTTACCCTGCAACAATATTGGTGGCAATACGACTGAAACGACAACCGTTAATATTATGACGTAAAAATTTATTGGAGAATCTAGGGGGAGGTCAGCCTTCTACTAAGCCGCTGAGATGCCGGGGGTGGGCGACGGTGATGACGTACGGGGACTCCTGATCAGGGAGGCGTGAACATTTACATACGAGACATTTACACATCCATATCACACCATTATGAATGTCTTTTTTTTTGGATTGTTTTGTTTGAGTGATAAGTATTTTTTGTTTCTTTTTATTGCAAGTACAGTGAAAATGGAGACTCGCAGGCAGTTTTTTCCGAAGATGTCGGATTCATTCCCCCCGAGACTGCGTTATGCTTAATTGCGGGTCAAGTCTCGGGGCGGAGAAGAGCGGGGAAAGAGGTTTAGTCGGTAGGGGGCAGGTCATATTACGCCTAACACCTTGGCGGAGCCTGTTAGCTAGTCTGGGACGGGTTGAGTCCTGGGTCCGAGCCCGGCATACCCCACGATGATCCTGTGGTGGCATGCGTTAATGGCATTCCTTCGATCTCATCTACAAAAAAAAAATTATTGAAAGTGTAATTATTAATTATTTTTATTATGAAAGAAGTGGAAGATGAAATCTTAAACTTACTGATTTGTGGAGGGGGGGGATTTCTAGATTGGTCACAGCTACAGGACGTTAATATTATAAAATAAATAATATGAATTACAAATATATGCCACCCTTGCGCCTTTGCCCGTGCTATATTTGTATATAGCTTCAAAATTGGAAATGGTTTTTAATAATATGTGTACTGTCGTCCACATATAATTACTAAACCATTTGTAGCTCTGAAAGCAACAGATTTCAGAGCTATTCACAACTTACCGCATAAAATAAAATATTTAGTTAATAGATGTGTTCCCAAAATCAAATTTTAAATGAAATCAGTAGATATGTTTAGGAATTACTGTGCTCCCAGCCCAGCAAAGACCAGTAGTTTTATTATTCAATTTTTTGAAAATGTAATGGTTAAATTTTTTAATCTTGTTTCTTATTTGAATATCTTTCAAATTCAGAAAGAAAATTTCAGAGTGATAATCGATAGTTAATTTGTTATTTAATATATTTTTTGCCGGCCTCCGTAGCCGAGTGGTAGCGTCTCGGCTTTTCATCCGTAAGTCCCGGGTTCGAATCCCGGTCAGGCATTGCATTTTTCACACACGCTACAATTCGTTCATCTCATCCTCTGAAGATATAATCTAACGGTGGTTCCGGAGGTAAAAAAAAAAAAAAAATATATATATATATATTTTTTTTGAAGCTTAAACTTGATTTTGAGCCGTGCTTATAAGTTGCTCCTCCATTATTTGATAACAGTCGCCAACATTCACGTTTTCAAGGATCATAAATTCTAGTAGCTCTAGAACTTCTTCTTCAAATTTGTAACATCGCCGATTTGGGCGTTATTAAAATATAAAAACAGTAACAGTATATAAAAAGTGATACTTTGCTCTCGTAAGGATGGGTTATCGCGGGACACCGCCTGATTCGACAATGACAATAAATTTAGTAAAGCAATAATAATTTTCTAAAGAAATCTATAATGATATCAAAATTTAATATTTCTTAAAGCATCAAAACTTTGTTAAATATGTAAACAGTCATCATTATTTTAGTTTTATTATCAGATTAATTTAATTTAGTTTATGTTACGATAATAATACAAACTGATCTTCTACAGATAAAGAGAATTTAATAAATTACAAACTAATTTCTGAGGAAGTCGATATTGACACAGACAGTGTCAATATGGACAATATCTGTCGATATAGGCAACAAATTAAATTTAGTATAAGATGTTCTAAGTTATTTACTTCCCAATAGTGAAGTTTGAACTGTGGTAAACAGTCAGGGTGATAAGAAAGTTAAAATTTTGTAAAGATTGGTTGTCACTTTTGTGATAATCGGGAACAAACGAAAAATACGTTTTTTATAAAGTAATGAGATAATATTTTTAAAACTTTTCTAGGATCTACAAATCTATGTACTCGAAATGTCAATAGTTTGATTTCTTAATCGTGGAATAAATCATTTGAAGATTTGTTATCTTTAATAATTTTTTTCTTTAAATCCATTTAAAACATAAATAGTCAGATTCTATTTTTAATTTTTTAAACGAGTAATTCACTACACAAACCCTAAATTAAGGTGCGAGTATAATGTGGAAATTTTTTAACGTATAAAAAATTACTGAGCTTAATTTTATTAATAATTTTTTAATTTATATTTATCTTAGTTATACCTATTTCCATAATGGCCAGTTTTTTTTTGGATGAATTTGGGTTTGTTATTATAGTATAGAAATTGCATGTTTATTCATCACAATATTTTCTTTACAGTTTTATATTAATTTATTTCAAACAAAGGAATATATAAATACCTCTATCTATATATGTTGTTTAGTTTTAGGCAAAATAAAGAATATTTTAAGTCATTTTTTTCTTTAATGTTTAAGGAAACGGTAAGTTTTTTTCAATTTCTCGCTGATTAAAAAAACAAAATAAATGAATATTTTTTTATTGAAACTTATAAGATATTTTTTTTCCTCTAATACACAACAGCATTTACCAATAATATACTCATAAAAAAAATATAAACATTTTTATTTCTCGTGAAAAATGAATAATTTATCATTTTATAGAAATATTAAGATTAATTGAGAAAAGAAAAATAATGAATTTAATCTGTAATTATGACTTCATTTTTATATAGTGAAGTTATTAATGAATTAGTGAAGTAAAAAAAAGAATGACTGCGTTTTTTAACTAAAATAATCTTGAAATAAACTACGTTTTTCTTGACGAATTTTTTTAAAGCTATCGTTTCTTGGGTTAATCTCTTTCATTGTATTAATTTCTCAATAATTTACAATATATTTCGTTCATTATTTCTAATAGCAGTAGAGTCTTTACTTCTGTGAATATATCACAGCGCAATGCTTACCGAAGATAGCCTTAGGTATTTGAAAATTTAAAAAAGATAATTATTATATTCATAATAAATCCTAAAAATATTACAGTATTAACAACTCTTTCTTTATTAAGTCATGAAAAAGAAATAATTATTTACTAAAGATCGGAATACATTTATTTTTACCATTTAGTACGAGTACAATACCTGTTTGATTCAGTTTACGGTTTCTTTTGAAAAATCATCAATAAATAAGCCTACGGGGTAACAAGCAATCAAAGAGGATTCTTCGAACAGAAGTAACCTATATATTTTTTTTATTGTTAACAAAATATACATTTATTACTATTTGTTATATTTTACAACCAACTGAAAGGAATGAATAACAAAGGAAATGACAAAAATAAGCTTTCTCTTCCTTATTCTTTGAAAAATTTCTCCAACGCCTTTAAAAGGTTGATCATAGTTAAAAACTAATGACTGTACCAAATATTCATTACACTTTAACATATTAAAATAAAGTTAACAAGATGAATAACACATTATATAAATATTATTAAAAATTATTATTATTTGTACGTTTAAATCGATTGATTTTTATTACTGAGAACAATTATTGTGGTTTACCTTATTATCCTGAATTAAAAATTCTTAATATGCAAAATATAAAAAAAAATATTCTTGTAAAATATATATGCAAAATATTCGTATTATGCAAAATTTACATATTACATGTTTATTTGCCAAATATATATATATATAAACGGTAGAATAATACAGCTTTTTTTTTTCATTAACTTCCCTTTTAACAAAATGTTAATTATTTTAAGATATGCATTCCCAGAACAGGTATCTTCATTTGTCTTCTATCTGTAATATTTTACACACACCTAATATCTTATTAAACGATTTATTTTATAGATCCTGATTTGTATATCATATTTATGATATTTAAATATCAGCTTCTGCAGATATTTACGGGATACTTAAAGTCGACATCATTCCGTCATATCAGTTAAAAATAAGAAATGGTGATGATTTTCTTTCGGGTACTAGCATTAATATTATCGTAATTTATAATTAAATGATAAATAAAAAAAATTATAAGTTGAAATATATGTTTACAATTTTAATTTATGGGATATTTCTTCTAAAAATTGCAGGTGTTAGAAATACATTTAAATTTCTCTTAACAATCTTTTTTTGTGATTACAGGCATCACCTGCTATGATCACTAGCCCAAATGGAAATTCGTAGAGTATGAAAAATACCTAACCAGGATTCAAACCCGACACCTCCGGAGGCTGCGACCCTACCATTCTGCCACATAGATCGGTTTAACAATTTTATTTAAGAAAAATAATAATTATAATAAGATACTGACCTAACTGTTGTTGTATATTGATTCAACCAGCATCATGTCAGAGGAATTAAATAAATTTTTTTGTGTACTAATGGACCCCCGCAATGTTTCGTTATTGCTAAATTTGAGAGTATGAATTAAATAAATTTTGTATTTTTTTTTTAAAATTATGTTACGAAAATAATAAAACGTAAAATTTAATGGATAATATACAACAATGTAAAATGTAAGCCTGGTAAAGGATATTGCATGGTGATGTTAATAATATTTACATTCGTGCTTTTAGCAGCTAATATTCCACGTTCGCTTAACCATTGATGATTTTTGTAATGCTGTGTGATATTTAGAAATACAAATTGAATCAATTCTTCCTTTGAATATGTGATACTATAAAAATCCAATGGTAATTTAATGCGTCCCGTTGATTCATTAACTGTAATTTTGCGATTTTCAATATCAAATAATTGTTTTGCAAAAAGTTCTGCAAAAGCATCATTTTGTTTTGGAAATATTATTATTTTTTAATGGTTGACAAATGTGGCTAAGAAAAATAAGATCTTAATTAGGTGAAATCTGAGATACTGATGGTGATCTTACAGTACAACCTCATCTCCTTGACCTTTTAAGTTAAAAATTTAATGGTATCAATTCCCCTTTTATAGATATAATCTGACCAAGTTTGGTCAAAATTGGTCAAGTAGTTTTGGAGATATAAGGAGATTTAGAGGTCAACACGCCGTATATAGAATATCCGGAAAATTTCCATCCGGTTTTTTTGGGTCCCATAGTTTGTAAAGATCCGGTGAAACCGCTTAAGCGAATCCAATCCGAATAAGGAAAAACATTGATCTTTCACCATGTACACTAATTAAATTATACTTATACAAGCACGTACACATATTTATTGAGATTTCTGTATATATGTACACACTTTTGTATAAACATGTTCATACTTATACGTAGTATGTATAAAAATGTTTGAAAACTGATAGATTTTGAATTAAAGGTTTGTAAATCAGCGTAAGGTTAATGCTTTCCAAAGCACAATTTTACTCCAGAAAGTTACATTATATTATATTAGATATGAAGTAAGATTACTTAAATTATAATTAAAAATAAAAAATCAAGTGTAGATCATCACCTGATATTAAGTTTTCTGATAACAAACACTCAATTCTTATTATTGTTGAGCTCGTTTACATAGAATTATTTTGTTAATTATGCAAAGAAAAATTTGGAATAAATAAATTTTCCATAGGCCAGATTAGTAGATTGTAATTACTCTTTCCACTGCGAAGTAGGATTCTTCATATTGTATTATCTATATAATCTGGTATTTGATACATTATGTCTTTAACAAACTTTTATTTAATCATATGGGAAATTCTGGATTATTACTTTTATATCTTAGGCTAATCGTATAATCACTATGTAAGTTTTAGCTTAATATTAAAATAATTTTTTATTTAATGAAGATATATTTAGTATATTTTGTTACTTATTTTAAATGTATAATATTCATACGTAGACTGGACTTATAATAAAAAAAAAAAATACCAATAAATAAAAATAACAGAAATCCATAAATTATTCATGTGAACATTTTCAAGTGTATTGCTGAAACATTCCCTACTAAGTATGTTTCTGATAAAAAAGATTACATTAGTTACTTACTTTAAACAAATGTGGCATTCTTTTGCTGACCAAAAGTACAGAAATTGTAGTGATCAGATCAAAAATGGGGTAACGATTTTTTCTAAGATCTTTTCGTTTTAGGGTCTAATTAGTTAATGGAGACAAAAAAATACACTTGTGTGTACGTACGTGCGTATACTGGAATTGATAAAATTATTTTTTTCAAAATTCGTTAAGGAGGAGTGGGGGGGAGTTATCGCGAGAAAAACTAATTTACATTTTCTTCAGAAACATTTTAGAGAAAATTTTATTAAAGTCAATTTTTATCTACAATGCATATATACATAATGTAAATTTTTTTTCAAAATATCCACCCTCACTTCTTAAAATTGCAAAATGTGTTTTCTTTGCTCTCTCTCCCTTCAGTTTAAATATTTTTCAAATTTTTTTGATAGTTTATACTTCAAACATATATTGTCAAGTTTACAATTTTTAAAAGTTATATACCCAGATCTAAAATGCAGAAAGTGTTTTGACAATTTTCTTTTTCTTGTTTTATTTAGTCTTTTTTGAAGGAAGTGTTTGATTTAGAGAAAGTTTTACTTAAACAAATTTGTTAAGCTTAACCTATATATGAATATCTTTAAAAAAAATGTCTTAAAATTTATTCCTCATCTTTAAAAAAGTAAAAACATGTATTAGATTTTTTGTTTGTTTGGTTCTCTTTTAATTTTTATTATTAATACCCGGGAAAGTCGTACAATGATTTGCAGATTTTTTTTATACTTGTGTTTTTGATTTAATTAAAAAATTACTTCTGTGGTAAATAATTGTTTAACTGAAGTTAAATAAGCACTTGTATTTCCATTGAATTGGCATTTTGACATCCTATAGTATACTTTATTCATTTAAGAAAACAAAAAGTAAGAACTATAAGTAGTATAAATATTTCTTAGAAATATAGGTTCGGAAATGATCTTTTCTTCTTTAGAAAGGCTTTGACATTGTTATTTTTTAGATGAACACCTCTTGCAGATTACAGTGAACAGCGACTGACATTGATAAAATATGTAGACAAATTTTCCTACCAAATTGATTTACTTGTAACATTTAAGTGTAGTTTTTAAATAGCTAATCCTTTATCCTTTTTTCAATCCTTCAAAAGGTTTTTTTGGGAGATAATAAAAAAAAACTAAAATAAAATGCCAATTCCCTAGATAAATAATTTGAATTTTGGACCCTTCATTTTACATAATTAATCGTTCAAGGAAAAATCAAGATATGAAATTAGAAGTATTTTATGTCTTTTCTCTGTTGTCATTATTAATTTCTTTTTTAAAATTCAAAATCACCTGCGATATTTATCGTTTATTTCATTTTATAATTTTACGTTCTGTTTATAATTATTTGTCTATTTTTAGTTTTTATTATTGTATGATTTAACTAAATACTTCAAGTAATTTATTATTTCTGGATTTTATTTATAAAATGAGTTAAAAATCTGAGTTTTATCGATTGTTTGTAAGCTGTTGGGTTTTTGTTTGCCTTGTACTCATTTCTTCATATCCAATATCAATACACGCACTGATAATAACAGTTCAATTTTTTTAACAGTTTCTTGAAGAAAATTTGTTTTGATTTCTTATATCCAATACTTGATAACTTTCTGATCTGCTTTAATCTCAAATTATTAACGAGTATTATTGGTATTTATTAACGAGTTTTATATTCATCTCCACTTTCTTCTGGCATGTAATAATAATAATATTAATAATAATAATTACAAACTATACTGGGACAGATCAATATTTACAGACAAAACAATTAGATGCAGTAGACTACACACCAGATCAGTCAAGAAATCAGAACTTACAGATTTTAATAGACATTACTATTCTGAACGACGAACGACAATAATTTAATATTGAAAGAGAGAAAATAGAAAAATATACTCGCCTTGCAATAGAACTGAAAGAAATCTAGAAATAGAACTAGAACTTCATTACAATAGTATCGATTATAATATCAGTCACAGGCATAAAAGCAAACACAATCACACGATACTTGAAGAAATTAGATCACCCGACCTATATTCAGGCCAACATACAGAAAGCCATAATTCTTAAAACAACTGCAACAGTCAGGAAGTTCCTACAATAGGTGATCGCGTGACTTGATGCGTACCCGTTACATGATCTGAATAATCACTACGGTGAGAAACCTCAAAATAATAATGAAAACGACAACAGCAATAATAATAACAATATTATTATTAATTTGACGCATTTACATACGATTCAACATTCAATTTGTTCCCTTTACAAGAATCTATTATATATATATATATATATATATATATAT
>JAAAKQ030480602.1:1763-20368 GCA_010016005.3 Zanna intricata
TATTAGAAGGTGAATGTAAAATCGATGCAAACTGTACAGAATCATAATATAGCAATGGATCTGTAATAAATTGGAAAAAAAAATAAATAAATAAATTTAACAAGAGAAAATAATTAGCCTTTATAATTTATAAGATACATATAAAAGTTCCACTGCAATAGAGAATAGTAATTAGGACAATTCATTCATTTATAAATTTAAAAAAAAAAGATTTCAAATTTAGTTAACATAATGCACAATATATATCTTGATCTATCAATAATTCAAAACATACTAAACCAGTAACAAATAAACTAAAAATGTTTTACATCTAGTACAGATAACAACTGGTAGGTGTAGTTTACACTGAGTGAATATTTTGTAGAAAGAATGGCACTGTTTAATGTCATAAATAAATTAGACAGAAATTTTAAAAGAAAGAAAATTTAATTGAAAATGTTTATAATGGAGTAGTGAAAGAAATAAAATACTGACAGTACTACTGAATTACAAATGCAAACCTACCTGACCTGACTAATGAACCTTCTAAAATATAACATAATATAAAATAAGAAGCCACCTAACTTCTTAATAGCAGTTACTATGGATGGACACTGACATAACAAATAATAACATCTAACAAATAAATAGTACCTATTTATGTAAAATTTTTTAAAATTATTTACTAACTATGATACTTCTATTAACAAATAAAAAACGCTGACGAGGCAGTGATGATTTTTTATGCTTACTGTTAAATATATTTAGGATAACTTTTTAAATTTATATATTTAAAAAAAATAAATAAATATATTAAGTTTAAAACACTGGGGGAAAATTATTATTTGTCCCTGTATATAACTAAACATGTATATTAAGTGCCACAACCACAACAGTTGGGATTCAGCAATTCACCTGACATGAATCACAAGTCATTCTTAAAAATGTCATTATTCTATCTCAAGAATAATAAGCACTCTACGCCAATACCAAAAGTGCTTTTCTATATAATTATATTAACTATATATTTACAAATTTATAAAAGTACTGACAAGTGAAAACCGATTTATTAACTTATTTGCAGTTTATTTATTACAGATACAATGCTAGTTACTTATTCTCAAACTTTTTATTGTAGTTAATATCAAAACTTTAAAATAATTTTACAACAGTTTAATATAATTAGATTAGCGAATTATCATATTTAATCTTAATATAAAGTAATTCACAAATTCAATATTTAAAATATATTAATTTAATTGGAATAGGGAAGACTGCCAAAATTATTATAGAAAAGATTGATTGACTAACATCAAAGAGACATATGAAAAAGATGTTTTTTGTGATATACGGTTTCACATTATCATTGCCTGGATCAAAATAAACAGGCCCCTTCTTGGATATTAAAATAATAAAAAACTAAAATGAAAACTAAGACAGAAATAAGATTAAAACTAAAATAATAAAAGAAACACTAGGATAAAATATGTATCCCGAATAACAAAATAAAATTTATGGTTATCATTAAATCTTATCATTAATACATGGGCTAGTACATTTTTATTAATTCCTAAAAAAACAATCAATGTCTCTCAGTAATTTGAATTTGCGATGAAGGCCATATAACATATGCAGTCCAGAAGGATGTGGCACATAGTCTCATATGAAAGAGATAAGAGCTGTTTCAGGAGTATTTTAGGAAAACTGGCAGAAGGACTGAAACTGACCGATGATTCTGGAAGGATTCAATCCATAAGATAAAATGAAAACAAGAAGAATACATAATTATTATAATTGTGATTGTTCTTACAGCAGCATGAAGGTTTCATATAACTTTTTTTTACATATCACTTTTTATCCTTCAAGCAAACACTCATTCTTAAGCATTTAATCAGTAAAAGAAATACTCATATAAATTGTATAGTGTTTAAGAATGGTATGAGTACAAAAAATCTTTATAAATAAAATATAAACAAAACAAATAAAAATGTATCATTATATGGCAGATTTTCTGTGCTTTTCACAATTCTTTATATTTTGATAAAACTTTAAAAAAATGATAAAAAGTGGATTATTGAACCTAAAATGTCTGTCGCCTACTCATTTTTATTTTTGGAATGAAACATAATGTAGTTCAACTCGAGCACAATCTTTAATGGCACATACTATAATGTATATTTAGTGATTGTATTAGTATAAACAACCTAGAACAGAATATCGAGACAAAAAATATCTATCTTATAATTACCATGAAAATACATTACCATGCAAGTACTTTTGTAGGATCCCGCATCCTCAATGCGGGATCCTACATGACTTGAGGATGCAGGATCCTGCGAAACACTTTCATGGTAAAATTAAAATCCCATTTCAATATTCTAAGTGGTATATTAGGTGGTTTATACTAATAGAATTAAAAATATAAATTCAACAGTACAGACGAATAATATGAATCTTAAAAAAATTAATTTCAGTAAAATAATACACCAATTAATTAAAAAATATTTAAAGATATCAAAAAATTACATTTATTTCTATAAATTAAAAAAAAAACTGTAAAGCTCATTTGTTACACGCTTAATAGTAACAATAATAATATACTTCTTAAAAAAGTTGATACCGTCTGGAAATGATTTTCATCTTAAAAGTAAACATTTGTAAATTATATTTCTTTATGAATTTTTGAGTAAAATATTACGTAAAACTAAATAATAATCAAATCTGTTGATATATTTTCAGTGACGACTACTAATGTAGTGACATTTATTCAAAAAGAATGAAGTCACGTTTCTCAACATTAAACACACACATAATTACATTTATCATGTACATAAAATTCTATAATTTTATTTTTTAAAAATGCTAATATCATAGTAAAAATAAGAATTGTACCGTTTAATATAGTATGTGTAAGTATCATTCGTCCATAACCCAGTCGTCATCTACAACAAAAACAAAAACTGTAAAATAATAAAAAGCGACATTAATTTATTAATGTTTATAAAATAATGTCACACTAAATTTTTCGGTATAAATTAATTAATTCATAAATCAATTGCTTAACAAGTAATTATTATATAACAAAAAGAGGGTAATTAATCCAAAATGTAAAACCATTATTAGTTTTATACATTCTTAAACAAAAAATATAAAAATTAGTTTTATCTGTAGTTGTACTCAGTCAAGTCAGTCACCTTCTGTAGAGTAATATTTCAAACTTATTAAAGTATTACCTTTCTCAACAGAAATAGATCACACATAAAATTATATATGAGGTCTGTTCAGGAAATAACCGAACTTTATCATTTTAATCTTTATTATTAATTTTACAAATTATTTGTCCTTGTCCCTTTCAAAATGCTCTCCTTTCCTATTCACATGCTTTATCCAGTGGTGTTTCCATTTTGTGAAGCCAGTCCCCATGGATAGCTTCATTTGAAATAGTCTTTAAAGTCCAAAATGAATTTGCTTTAATTCATTGAATTTATTGGGTTTAATAATCTCAAAACAGCATCCTTTCATTACTGGCTTGAATTTTTGAAATAAGAAAAAAATCACAGAGAGCTAGGGCTGGCGAGTAGGAGGCTGAGAGAGGACAGTCATCTGATTTTATGCACAAGATCTTAAAAATTGACAAGGTGAGTGTGCGGGGCATTGTCATGGTGAAGGAACATGAGTTGTCTCGTCACAACTCTGGTCTCCTTTTGTGGATTTTGTAAAATTCCTTGATAGTATGCACGGTTCAATGTTTCACCTTGAGGCAACAATTCAAAATGCACAATTCCATTAAAATAAAAAAAAACCACAGACCATACTTTGTGGCATGGAGATCCTTTCCCAATCCATTATAACTGAATTTTTATCTCAATGTCGTAGTCATAAACCCAGCTTTCACCTCCCATTATGATTCTTTGCATGACTGTTTTATTGTCACTGCTAGTTCAAGAAGTTGCCGAAAAATATCCACTTGATGTTCTTTCTGCTGTTTGGTCAATAAAAGAGGAACAAAATTTGCTTCAACTCAATGCATATTTTCAATTTTTTCAGTTAAACTGTCATGGCATGACCCAATCAAGATGCTAATAACTGAACTTTTGTGTCAATGTTGTAGTCATAAACCCAGCTTTCATCTCCTATTACAATTCTTTGCATGAAGGTCTCATTGTTATTGGCTAGTTCAAGAAATTGCTGACAAATATCCACTTTATGTTCTTTCTGCTGTTCCATCATCAAACAAGGAACAAACTTTGCTGTAACTCTATGCATGTTCAATTCTTCCGTCAAAATGCCATGGCATGATCCGATCGAGAAGCTAACCTTTTCTGCAAATTCTCTGACAGTCAATCTGCAATTTTAATGCACCAGATCATTGATTTTCTGAATGTGGGTGCCATCAGTTGAAGTTGAAGGCCTTCTGGTCAAGGAATATCTTCAACTGAATAACAACCAATTTTAAATAGTTAAAACTATTTGTAATATTGTGTACAACCCAGAACATCATCTCTATAATGTTTCTGTAAAGGTTTTCCACAGTTTCAAACAAAATTTTACATTGTATCATTTCTCCTGAAAATTGTACATTACAAAAATCACTACTAACACTTAAAACATATTGTATTTGAATAACAATAACATGAAAACTAAATGAGATATCAATCATACAAAAACCATATGATTACAGAGGAGATTATGCAGAATCAATGCTGCAAACTTCATATCACTAAATATCTCCTTAGTGCATAATTAAAAATGTTCAGTTATTTACTGAACAGAAATTGTAAACAACCAAACATGTATGTACATGCTCTTAGGTAAAAAATCAATTGGCAAATCTTTTTTGAGGTTACTGTAAACCCCCCCAGAATGGTTGATGAAGGAACAGCATAACAGTTCCAACAAATCTTCTACACAGAGAAAAAAAAGTACATCATAGTTGTTTAATTCAATAATACATATGAGGTGTGATAAAAAAATACGGTGAATGAATTTTTATAGCTGCATTTATTTCAACTAGTATGCCTCATACCCTCATGTGTTGAGATAGGAAGTGACAAGCTTGAACACATTACAGCTTGTCACTCTGTTTCTATAGCCGCTACAGTGAGGTCCTGTTTGCAGTGTCTGTCATGAAACATGAATCTTGAACAACGCATTAACATTAAGTTTTGTTTCAAGTTGAAAAAAAAGCCAAAGAAGCTTACGAAATATTAAAATCAGTGTATAGTGATAATGTAGTAACTAACTTTGAAGACTGTTTACAAGTGGTATGAGCGATTTAAAAGTGGAAACGAGTCAATTAAGGAGGAGGAACGGTCGGGACGTCCTTTCACCTCAAAAACAGATGAAAATGTGCAAAAAGTTACCAAACTTGTTCATTCAAACAGGCAATTCAAGAGCTTACTGAAGAACTTAACATCTTCTACGGGTCCATGCATATGTTTGTGAAACGATAATAGAAAGAGACGTAAAATATGGGCCAACAGCTTTCTTCTTCATCATAACGCGCCGTGCCACAAGTCGCTTTTGATTCGCGAGTTTTTGGCCGCTAAAAGTGTTCCTGTCTGTCCACATCCGCCACCAGATTTAGCACTATGTGACTTATGGCTCTTCCTGAAAATAAAAATGTGCTAAAAGGGAAACGTTTGGACACCATTCCTAACATTGAGAAGGCCACGATAGAACAGCTGAAAGCCATTCCAAAGGAAGCCTTCCAGAAATGCTTCCAGTCGTGGATTCGACTATAGGATAAGTATATTGCTAGCCAAGGAGAGTACTTTGAAGGAGATTAATTCATATTTAAGGTAACATTTTTACATTGTTTTTTATAACATAATTTACTGTATTTTTTTATCACACCTCATGAAGTTGTTACAGCTTTTTGTAATCGGTAAAAAACTGAATGTTCCAGATTTATTTCATAATATTTTTTTAAAGTAGGTAAGATTTTATGTTACAACACAGAAGCAGTTCTCTGAATGATACAAAAACTTGAAATCAAACCAATATGAAAAAATCTCAGCAAAGGAAGATTACGGTAATGTTAAAAAAAATTCATCTTTTGAAAAATAAATGTTAAACCCAGTTCTTATAATCAAGTTATTAATACTAAAATAACATTACTTGTAACATTACTAAATATATTTTCATGTTCATAACTTTAATTCTTAATATTTATCATGATAACACTTCCTAAAATAATGCTGCTGTATATTTATTCTGTAGTATAAATTATATAAGAAATTACTAATTTACTATAAAACATTACAACTGTTCTTAAACAATAAAGTGAAAAACACATTTGAGGATATTAAACAAAATATCAACCTTCTTTTATAATGAAGTTTTTAAATATAAATAATTCTTTAAAAAATTTTATTTGAAAAAAAAAAAAAGAATAAAAAGAATGTGTGAATAATTAACACTAAAAAAGTCTTGGGTAAAATGATAAACTATATCCTTTTCAATATTATGGTTCTTCAACACCTGGAACCTCAGGTATTAACACCCTACAATATTAATGAAGTAATGTAAAGTAGAATCCCAGTATCCACAGTCATATTTAATCAATTAATTCCTATAGATGAGTGCATTAGAGTGCTGGATGCAATTCTTAGGTTTCTCGCACTTTTAGGTTTCTAATAATCATACTAATCAATGTCACTTTAACCTCCCTCAAAAAAGAGATAGTATTTTAAAAATATAAACTGACTTTTTACTGGTAACTGATTAAGCATCGTAAAAAAATTTTCATGTTTTTTATAAGTTTTAAAATGGTAAAATAATTAATTCCAAAAATAAAGTTTTAATTTCAGGAAACAATTATCACTAACAGTAATAAAGATTACAATTAAAAAAAAAAAAAAATGAGTAAGAAAACATTTTTAAAGATCTCTGCATATTCATTCTATTGTCATCATATATTTTATTAAATAACTACAATTCTCCCACAAAAAATGAGAGAAATGAATTAAATTATCACAAAATAAAGTTTTTTTTGAAATATCTGATACTGTCTGCAGTGGAGGGAGGTATAAAATATGATTTAATCAGTCAATGTCATGAAGTAGCCCTGTATTAAGTTTTATTTGCAGATTACTCAATAGTCGTATAAATTACAAATTTTTATATTTTACACATAGCATATTGAAACGGTATTAATTAATAAAAACAATGATGTCAATTGAAATAGTTTAGTAGTTCCCTTTCTTTTTTCTTTTTTTTTTTAACCTCTGGAACCATCATTAAGTTATATCTTCAGAGGATAGATGAATGAATTGTAGCGTATGAAAAATGCCATGCCTGACTGGGATTTGAATCCAGGACCTCCGGATGAAAGATAGAGACGCTACCACTAGCGCCATAGAGGCTGGCAATAGTTCCCTTTCTTAGATGTCTTTAAATTCACTTATGTGATATGTATATTGTTAAAGAACGTTCCAATATATGAAGATAAATCCTAGAAAATCTTATCAGTACTTCACTTTAATTGCAAAAACCTAGATCAAGATCCATACTGAGTTTACATAGTAATTCCAGATTTTATATATGCTGTAGTTATATTCAGATACTCAGCATCTGCTTATCACCAACTTGTTACAGACTTTTTATTTACACCTGGCACATGAACTTTACATCAACAATTTATGTTCAGCTAAATTATCAGTATTTATTCCTTTTATCAATCCTAAAAAATTTTTTTAAACATTTTTCTTATGTTAAGTTTCATAAATTATCTATTTTAATTATAGTTTCATAGATCATCTATTTGAATTACTGTGGTCATTCATTTGTTCTAACTCATTTGGATTAATGTCATATTTTTCCATGATATCAATTTAATTTTATACATCTTTTTTATCTACTACTGAAATAATTATCTTAAAGTGCTAGTATATGCATGTTTTATGTTATTATTCTTTAATAATGTAAGATTATTAATAAATAATAATAATAAAACATTATTATTTATTAATGTTATTAATAATAATAATATGTTATTTATTAATAAGCTTACATTATTAAATGGTATATTTTCATTTCAAACATTGAAAAAATTGGAAGACAGTTTAATCAGACTAAAGGCAATAATTGTATCCAAATTTCTGAATCATCTTATACTTTGTTATTATTCACCACAAGAAATTACTATAAACCAACAACAATCTGACAAAATTTAAAACAGTTGAGATAAATAACATATAAGATCACACACATTATAGAATAAAATATAAAGCAACCATTTTTTCTAAATTAGAATTATTAATAAGAATAAACAATTATTAAAAGTTACACAACAAACAACTACATTAAACTGCACTTCTTAATAACATCTGTTTTTAAATCAAAACAAACCCATAAACTAAAACAACTTCATTTATTTAAATCAAAATAACCTCACTCCTATTGAATTCATGCAGCAATTTCAGTTAAAAAATGATTTAAAATATTATATTAAAAATATAATTACTTATAGAGTACACTAAAATCCATTTTGGTTTTGCTTTAGTCAAAGAAAAACCAAAACAGCTAATTAAAAGTCAATTCAATAACAAATACCAATTTTATCAATGGTTATAAAAAACTAATGTGTCATCATTAAAATAATGAAAAATTTATTATAGTTAATCTTGTAAAAACACTACTACAACACTGCTTTATACTAATGAGAGATAATCAAATTATGACATCTACTCAACAAATTAAACATTAATCAAAGATGCAACAGAAGTATTACATACATCTGTTCTGTTTATTAGATTATTATTAATACAACAGTTGATTAATCAATATCTCAATTTGCATTTAAGTTGTCATCTTGGTCACAATCTACAAATTTCTAGAGTAACACAATTAATTGTAAACACAAGTAATGTAAACACGAGTAAACACTCTTTAATGAACCTAGCAGAAAATGCAACCTAGCAGATGGGGGCACATATAGTCACTACAAATCACTCAGAATAATAAACCTATTAAAATTACATGCATATTGACTAATGATGTTATTACAAACCTCATATAATTAATAAAATCCAATAAGTTTGTCTTAACCGCCAAACGACTGATTTAGTCTTGTTACACACAAACATTTTTATGTTAACTGCTAAAATTTAATCTTGAAATAATAAATCAAAAAACAACTAGCATATTCTTTAAGTATAATTTGTTAATCATACAAGCCTAAATTTTAACCAAAAAGTACTTTATTCAATCTACTAACAAAAAACTTATTAGAAAAATCAAATAAATATTAAAATAAGGCATTCAGAAATATTGTAAACATCTGTCCTAATGAAATTTAGTAAGAGTTTTTTTTTTGGGAAATGTTTACACATATTTTAGACTGTAGTTATCAATTTAATATTGCTACTGAAAAATGAACTCGATGTTTGAAACTTAAATAATCTAGAAATCCGTTTTTTATATTATGTTTAAACAATATTATTTCAGAATTCAATTGCAACTTGTAAACACTAACAGTATCCAATCATTCTGATATTGCTAAGACTAAAAATTATAAACACTAAAATATTCCTCTAGATGCTGAACTCTAATCTAATTTTCAACATATTCCAAACATTTGGGTCTTTATTATAATCTGAAATTGTAACTGGAATTTTAAATTTTAACTAAATGTAACATCCAAGAAGTTATCCTGTTCTAAAAAAAACTCTGAACTTAAAGAGATCAAAGCAATGGGGGTGTATGATGTATAAAAAATAATGATTCATCAACGCCGAAAGCTTGTTTGGTCCCTGAAAAAAAAAGTAACACAAAAAAAAACTTTGATCAAAGAGAAAATTTAACAAATATTTTCTGAAAATATAATAGTAGGTCAGAATGTTCACTTCATCGTAAATTACATTACCTCAAGAAAGCATTAGGAAATAACATTTCTAAATTACACTTTTCTAGGATCAAGATAGAGCAACAACATCCAATTTTCAGTTTAGTCTCATAATTCCTTCATGAATACAGAATATTAGGACAACTGACTAAACCGGAGAAGGAAAAATTCTTGCATTATCTTACACATTACTCAGTATTTAAAAACGTAATGTTAATAATTCAAGAAGTTTCTGATGCTTCTGCAACTCAAGCATTTCTTTAAATGATACTCTTATGGTAGCTCCAATTATATAACTATTATTAACAAGATATTATGAATGGTTTTTATTGACTTACATCTGTTTAGTCATTATTTTATATGATAGCATTCATAAAATCATTTTTGTTGTTGATAAAAACTTACATGTATCATCTCACATGCAGGTTGATCCTCATGAAATACAATTTCTATTATGAAGCAAAAAAACATAAAAGAGCCAGTGGACAAGTATCAGGTAAATACATAAAAAACTTTTTCAAACTTTTCCTGGCTGCTATGTGCTATATCTTCAAACTAAAGATGCTTAGAAGTAGTCAAAATTCTTTAATGTGACTGTCTATCAGGTGTATCATCAATCATCAAGCTCTCAAAACAATTTTCAATTAATGAGGATTTCACATGTGGAAGTGGTAAAAAAAAAACAATTGTCAGATATAATTCTCCCAATCATGCAAACGTAAAACATTTTTTCAAAGCACAAATGACAATGGCACAGCTAAGGTTCTATGTTTAATAAGATAAATAATTAAGTGAAATCGACACAAAAATTTACTAAAAAAAGCAATTACAGTTATTTCATCCAATTTATGACAACTTACATTAAAATCATCTGTTTTTTATATATTTTTTAAATACTTATGCAACCTATTTACCACAAATGAGATGACTGTTTGATACAACTAGAACAATACAGGAGAAGTACTTATCATCAACTCCCCTCGGTTAAAAAAAATTTCAATTGATAAGAATGGTTCAACTTATTATTAATAGTCTAAAATGTTGTAGAATTTCAGATGCTTTTAAAAAGCAAATTTTAAAAGGCATATGGTGCATGTGTGTATATTCCTTGGTTAGAATTCAAGTAGTCTTCTATTTTTCTATTTTATCAAATATTCTAAAACGATTTTTAATTGAATTTCAAATTTTACAATTGCAATGAAGCATTGATCATTACACAAAATTAGTTAAGAATTGTAAAATATTTAATGAGGAAAAATGTTATTCAGAATTATCTCCCATCAAATTTAAATGTTTCTTTAACAATATTTAATTTACTTGCTCATGTGATTTATTCAGAAGAAATTGTGGTAGTGACTCTTGGAAAATTATTAGCATTTAAAAGAAACATTTTTTAATAACATCTACTCCTTGATAGTTGTAAAATACAGAGTTGAAGAATGTTAACAAAAAGCAGAGTTATCCTTCACATTAAACATCAAACCATTTTACCTTACCTCCTAAACATCACCTCACATTTCTCATCATATAAAATGATCATCAGACAATGTTACATAATCGTCCTAACTATTAATCACATTCACTTCTACAAAATAATCCATATCTACCACAATATATTTGATTAAAATTATTTTACATAAAGCCTAATATATTTAAAATTAAATTCAATTAATAATTTACAATTTGTAAGATATTTGCCCACTCATAGAGTTCACCCATCTACAGCATTCCTTAATGCTGGTCTTGATTTTACAGGTACTGTTTATATCAGATGGGAATCACCACTCTAAAACAAAAATCAAGGCTTATATGAATATTTATATGACTTGTAACATAAGCCATTTACTTATTTGGATGATGTTGCTTCGCTGAAATTAAATGTTAATTTTTAAAAATTGTTATTATTTTGTGATAATTTATTAACTTAATGAATGATTTTATTTTGAAACATTCTAATAACATGTGGAATTCATTCTACATACATACAACACAAATGTAGGTTTAGATTCTTTCATAAATAAATGGAATCTGTTTAATTTTTAAAACGGAAATGATGTTTATTCTAATAAATTTGGCTTCCTTAGAAAAAATGTTTGTAATTCTATTGCGAATAAAGTTAAACATCATTTAAAATTTTAATTTTATGTCAGATAAAACATATTTAATAAATTCAAATTTCTAAGTTTTCATTTTTTGATTGAAAAAAAAATAAAGTATTTTTTTTTTGTATAAATATAAAACAAAAGGTAAGCATTGTTTTATAATAAAGTCTTTGATAACTTGAAAATCAAAATTAAAAAAAAATATTTCTTCAGAATTTGAATGTAAGTTAATAATTGCTACTTTAGCTCTGTTGTTTTATATGATATTCAAATAAATGAGATGTCATTTCTAATTAAAATCATTAATATTTTAGGAATAACCAGATTATTTTCTGCATTTAACAATTTACAAGATTGTTAGTATATACATGTATACCAAATATTATTAGTATATCTTACTCTATTCTTTGAATGAAAATGTTGGTATAAAAAAAAATAATAATTAAATGAAGATCAAATAATACGACAGACAATGAAGCAGATACAAGTATGTAATTGTGTGTGTATGTGTGTGCATATGCATGCATGCACACATACAATTGTATTTGAATACTTTTCCTTTACATACAGCATCATCTCTCTTTTATTTAGGAAACATTTTTCATTTAGATTTCATTCAAAATTTATATTTTGCTGAATCTGTATATTTTTAGTATACAAATTGTTATTTAACAAACTCTAAGAATTATATTCTACTAACTGCAATGCAATAAGATAATAAAAATAAAATAATTATTAAAATCATGCACATAATACAAGAACAGCACATATATAGTAATATTTAAACTCATACATTTACATTTTACATATAAACATAAATATAATACAGAAAAATTTTTTGTATAGGAAGTTAAAGTTTTTAATGCATTAACATTGATGAAATAAACATACTTATTTGCGAAGCTATTATCTGGGGTTTTAAAGGAATTTTTTTACTGATAAGGAATATAATTGTGATAATTTTATGAATGATTACCTATCTCCTTTGCTGTTTAAATGTTGCCGTTACTAGTGTACAACTGTAAAGGCTTATACTTATTATATGTTTCTATTTATTTACACTTGCAAGCAATTACAAGCTGGATGCCCAATTACAATTACTTCAATTTTTATTATAATAGATCAATTTTGTACCATTTAAATACTATTATGCCTAAATGAGATTAAAACCTTGATGGCAGACTGGTAGTGGCTTCTAAGTTGTTAAGACCATATCAGATTCATTATGGAATCAGATAAATTATGTGCAGGAAATAAAACATTATTCACATTATTTATTTTTAAAATATTCACTGCATTTTTTTCTTTATTTATTTAAAAAATACAGATTTAAATACAATTCAGAAGGAAAGGTAAATAATTTGGAAACTGATTATAGAGCAAGAAATAAGGAAAATATTCATACAAACGTATGTCCAAAAACACTTTATATTGAGTTATGGCTAGAAAAAAGAAAAGGCCAGGGAATTTCAGTTCCCCTAGTGAAAAGAGCTTATACTAATATTTTAGGGGAATTATATAAGAAAATAAACTTGATGGTTTACTAATTTTTTTTAGACCTAAAAAATCAAATAAAATAGGTCCCAGAATAAAATAGGTCCCATATTATCTCCCATAGTTAGATATCCAACATAAAACATAAATATTTGATGACAAAAAACTGTTTAAAGTATAATAACTTTGTTAAATAACTAATAAATATGTAAATTTTACTAAACTTTTAGATAACTTATTTAGTTCTGAGTAAATTAATGTATGAGGTGTGTTTTTAGAGTAAGTACCATTTTGAAATCAAACTGATGCAGCGCTGCGGTCGGTGTCTTGCATATGATATGCGCATTGTGTACCTATATCTGTTGGCAAGTCAGACGCCAATACAGCCAAAATCGATCATGTTTACATTTACTTTTGCGTATTTAAAATGCCTCTGCCAATTGAGAAATCCGCCGACTGTGAAATACGTGCTGTTATTAGTTTTCTGAATGCTAAAGGCCAAAAACCAGTTGAAATTCACCATCAGACTTGTGAAGTCCATGGACAAAACATTATAAGTGAAGGAATGGTACGGAAATGGGTTAGAGCTTTTAAGGATGGCTGAACAAACATTCATGATGAGGAACGTAGTGGGCGACCTAAGTGATCACTGAAGGTATTTTCAGACAAAGCTACTTTTACTCGAAATGCATAAACAAAACAAGGATTTCACATTGTGATCTGAAGAAAACCCATGTGCTGTACTCAAATTGTATTTTTTGTCACCAAAGTTTTCTGTTTTATGTTGCATATCGTGAAAATTACAGGATACAGTTCTAGACCTGTTTATTTGAATTTTCAGATCCAAGAATGTAGGAAACCGTCAAGTTTACCCCTTAAAAATATCAGTATGACCTAATTTCACCAGGAGACTGAAATCTGGGGAAAATTTTTATTTAGCCGTTAACTTGATAAGAAAGTGTATTTGAACAATGTTTGTATGAACTTTTTCCATAATTTCAAGCTCTAGAATCAGTTTCAAATTATTTCACTTTCTTCCTGAATCACTGTGTGTATCAAATATTTAAAAAATAATTATATATGAATTTTATAAACAATTCACCATTCATTTACAAATAACGTATGCTTAAGATAAAATTGTTAAACAAACCAATTTATATTTTCTGCAATGTATATACATACACCAAATAAGATAGTAACTAAAACAAAATTTATTAAATTCATGCATAAGATCCTTCAAAGTAACCATGCTTACATAAAATGTATAAATGAGTTATATGTTAAAATTTAATTGTATTTAAAGCTTCAGTATCTAAAATAATACATTGAACTAAATTACATAAACAAGACACAACATAAAGCTTGATGTTGTATGTATAACTGAAGCAACCACACAATTTGTATAGTAAAGGAAATTAATTTGTGTCATCTAATTTGATAAGCAAGTCTAACTTTAACAAATTATAACAGAAAAAAGTTAACATTAGAAGTAATGAAGAACATGGGAAAAGGGGAGGGGGTGAATAGTGAGAAAGCAACAATTTACTCACATATTTAGTGCAAAATGAGACGAGAACAAAGCTCAGGGAGCATTTCAAAGCCCCTTCAATAATGGATGTCCACACTTCTTTAAAAGATTGAGGGGATTTTAATCCTTGATGGGAGTAGCCTTACTTATCCATAATTATGTTTTAACTATTTAAAATGTGTGATCAAATAAATTCATACTCATCAAGATACTATCTGTAGAACCATCTGTAAACAAGCTTTGGTTTCCTTAAGTCAAAGCCTAGAAGTGGGTCTCCATCTATTCTCTCAATTTTATGGTATGTGGAAGTATTCAAGTGAACTATCAACCAATAAATTAGAACCCCAAAGAGGATGAAAACAGATAGACATATAATCTAATTAATGGCTATAAATATTTATGAGTTTAGGACTCAAAAGTTATATATACATGTAACTCAACAAAAACATAAAAAAAGCACATAAAAAGAAAACATGATTAGTGTGAACAGACATTTTAATTTGCCAACAAAAATATTAATAATACAGAACTACATTTGGCACTAGATAATTTATTATGTAAATAAACAACTTTGACGGAGTTAAGCAAGATAAACTAAAACGAACCTCTGTAACAGCTTCAGTCCTTCTTTTCGATCAATTTCTACACCGAGCTCTTTGAATGCTCTTATTAATTCTTCCAGATCTATTTTACCTGTTAAAACATACATAAAAATATATGAATATGTACAGCAAACATCTTTTTATATTAAAAAATTAGTGCTTGAAGAGGCAAGCACAGGCTGTTATCTGGCTATGAAGTCAAATTGTTTTTTTTTTTTTTTTTTTTTTTTAATAAAGATTTAAATCAACACAAAATAAACACAGTCAGTTTGGTAATGGATGCTTAATAAATAGATAATGATATATTTGCAAAGCAAACTGTACTTCCATTTCAGGTTATATGGAACCTTTTTACTTCCTTGTACAAAATACAAGAAAGTATTGTAATCGCGAAAAATTTCAGTTTTCGGATTTCAACAGAAATATTCGTTTTTGACTATCCCTGAATCCATTATGGCTAGTTTCAGCATGACATCTATATATATATGTATCTCGCAAAACTCAAAAATAATCAGCCATAGATGTTGAAATTTTGGATTTAGAACTATTGTAACATTTAGTTTTGCACATCCCCTTTTGATTGAAATCGACTGAACCAAAAGTGACCAAAAAGTGTTTTTTCTTAACTGTAGTAATAAGCCCTCACTGAGAGCTTCTCAACAATAAGATAAGTGGTATTATTTTCATTGTTTCCAGAGTTATAGCCAAATGAAATTTGGATCTTATAAGGAGAAGGCACATTTTCGAATTAGACTTCATCTCCTTTCCTTTTTTTTTTATTCTTTTTTTTAATTTAAATATATTGATTTATTAATAGTTTATTAACCTCTGATTAAAATTTTTACAATAAATAATAATTCAATAATAACAAAAAAAAAAAAAAAAATAAAAAAAAATCAAAAGTTATTAGTGAAATAAAATTTTATATACTTTTAAAAATGCATATAGGTAATTAATAGGTGTAAAAGAAAATCATGTGGTGTCCACATAAGATATGATAAAAAAATCTGATTATTTAATATTAATTGAAAATTATTATTTAGAAATCATATTATTTTTGTAATAAAATTTATTAAACTTCTTCTCTCTGCTTTGTTTTTCTTTTCATTTTATTGATGGTTACATCATAATAATACAAAAAACACAGTATTAGATAGATTGAAGACTTACATTTATCAAGATGTAAATCTATCTATCTATCTATCTACAAGATTTATTTAAAGAGCAATAAAGTGACTTTTACTCTAAACTATTTCAGGTAAGATTGTTATTGTTGAAATAATAACTATATAAATATTTGATGTTGATAAAAACTAATATTTTAGTAATCATGTAACTGTCCACTTTATTAGAGAATTGGAGAATCGTATCTCACTTGCAAATAAATAAATGAAGTGCAGCAAAAAATGTGTACATGTAATTTAATAGGCGTACGAGGAAGTAATGTGATGTCCATATCAGATTTTTTGTTATAAGCATTTAATAGACACACACAATTAACAACTATACCTTTCCAGCTGAGAACATATTATGTAAAAATAATAGAACAGTATTAAAATCACACAAAAAGGTAAAAATACAGATTGTAATGTTCATCAACCAACATTTATACAAAATTAACAGTATTTTCAGGAAAAATTGTGTGATAAATTATGACTTCAAGCCAGGCCAGAAGTTATGTCCATGATGTAGAAAAGAATTGGCTCAGAGATTCAGATAAAGGATTATCAATCAGAATCTAATGATGTGGAAATGCTAGAGGCTTCTGGAAGGCTCAAAAGGCTACCTGAAGCAGAAGGTAAGAAGAGCACAAGATACTATTGCTACTATATCAGCAGCAGCAGCTGCTTTGAGTGTTACTAATGTAATGCAAACATTAAAGAGGAGTAAGCAGTTTCAACGATGTAAAGATCTGGATATCCTGATTGAAGAGCTCAAAGTCAAATGTTTGATCTCAGCTTGCCCACAAGTTCAGATTCTGATATTGTTGCCCGTAGATGGAGTACTGAGAACAGCTGATGAATTCCAGATTTCAATATGAATGGTGAAGCAGGCCAGGAAGCTCAAATCTGAAGTTGGTGTTTAGGAGGCACCAGAAAAAATGGGGGAAAAATTGAAAGATATATTAAACAGCTGATCCTCGATTTTTTTAAATTTTTCCCAAATCTGTCCAGGAAAGAAAGATTTTGTTTCAGTTAAGATCAATGGTGAAAAAATCCAGAAACATCTATTTCAGTACAATTTAAAACAGATGTTCATAGCTTATTGCACAAGTTATTGCTGTGAAATTGGTTTCTCAAAATTTTGTGAACTTAGGTCGAAGTGGTGCATTACAGTTGGTGCTGCTGCCACACATTCAGTTTGTGTTTGTGCCATTCATCAAAATGTTAAGCTCCTGATAGTTGCAATATACATCAAGGATGAATACAAGGTACTGATTGAGAAAACTATAGGCAGCATAGAATATAAAGATTGCATGCTATAGCATGCAATCAAACATTGTGAACAGTATGCTGCAAAAACTGGATTGGAGTCCTATTTATTGGATGACAAAAATTGTGACTTGGAGGAACTAATAGAATATAAGCAGTGGATTCATACAGATAAAGACACATCGGAGACACAACAGGTAACAATGGAAAATTTTGTTGAAGAGCTTACCTTAAAGGTTTTTCACCTGACTAGACACCATTTTGTTTCAAAATATCAAAGTTCATATTTAAAACAACTGAAGGAAAATTCAAATGATACTCATAGCATTATTCTGATGGAGTTTGCCAAGAAATATTCATTTGTTGTGCAAGACAGGGATTCCTGTTGGGAAAACATCCAAGCTACATTGTATCAATTCATGGTTTATTAAAATAAAAATGAGCTTCAGTATCTTAGCATTTGCATGGTCAGTGATTGTCTGTGTCATGATATCATTCATGTTCATATATTTTTGACTGAAATGATCAAATACTTGAAGAATGTGACTGAAATAAAACATGTACACTACTTCAGAGAGAATATACAGAAAATCGCATATATTGACACCTTATTTGAATTTT